>LPNX010951364.1:117820-194782 GCA_001517045.1 Pseudotsuga menziesii | reverse complement strand
AGGATTTCTAGATCTTGGAAAATAAATTTAACAACAGGAAGTAAATTGTAGACAAGAACTTAGAAATAAAACATAAACCCTTAAGCTATAAAAAAAGAAATAATTTGTAGAAATAAACCAGAAAAAAAACCATTGACCTAATAATTAATAGTTTAACCTACTTCAAATGGTAAAATTTTTATAGTTTACAAGGAAAAATCAAGAACCTCATACCTGCAAGGTGAAGTTATTTCAATGGATGAAAACCTGGACACTCAAATACCCAGCATTAACAAATTCATAGACAGATATGAACTCTATATAGATAACTGAATCACTTGGGAAGTACCACGTTCCAACCAACCATGACCTAGAACCGTTCCTGGTTTCAATCTGGATCCCCCGGAGTTGGTTCCAACATCAAAGTCACTTAGATCTCCTAATGTAAGGCTTCCCTAACTGGGATATCAGGTTCTGATTCAGTTCTCCTTTTTCCTCTTAAGAAAATGTTCTCTAAGAACTCTCTTGAGAATAATCAGGGAGAATATGAATCACCCCAAAGATGGATTATCTCCAAGACTCTCTTTGGATTGGGTCTTTACAGGTAGACTTTTCAGTCAAAGGGGCAGTTAAATCAAGATTGATTTGATTTCTTGATTTAACCCTTTTATTTAATTTAGACACTTTTAATTTTTAACTTAGGAACCTTTAACTAGTTCTTATTTGGACTCTTATAGGTATTATATTATTTAATTATCTTTAAATAATAATAATAATAATAAAATATGGAACCTTTCTTTATTTCTTATACTATTAATATTATTACTATGCTTACTCTATCTACATGTCAGGTAAAAAAATATACACTTATATATATTATTTGTTAACATTTGTTTTTAGGTATCATATAACATGATCCCTAAACTTAGGACACTTTCTTCATTAAGGGCGTCAAGTAGGTGGTAAGGTCTACTAGGCTAGGAAACTATAAACATCCTTTCATGTTGGATTCCCTTGTATAACATGGTAGTTCTTAAGTACTTGATGAAATACAGAAATTAAAAATTTCATTTAATCACGTATAAATAATTCATATGAGATCATTTTTTTACTCGAGTTGTTTTCACTCTACATAATTAATTCTTTTCAGTAACTCCTAACACTTATTCAGATCCCATACTCAACGCTAAAAAATAGAGAGTTACAAACTTAGTGCAATTCTATAGCTCCTCGCTCAACACTAATGGTATGATGTGTTAAGTTTTCATATGCTAGACTAGATTCAATAATATACAATTCAGAAATAACATCATCATATAAAGAATCACTGATAGAAACACAATCACAAGATGGACACAACATTTACCTTGGGAAACCATGAAGGGGAAGAAAACCCAACAAAAACTTTCTTTGTATAAGATGTATAAAAGACAGCCACAAAAACAGTTTTTCTCCTTCTTTTGTTCCCTCTCTCTCTCTTTCCTATGTGGTACATAAGTGAGTGAGTCTATGTTCAAATAATAAACACAACTCATCTATTTATACACATGCATCAACTTGAATTTTTCACTAGACAAGTCGGCCCCAATAAATTGTCTGGGTCAAGTTCACCTAGGAATAATAAAAATAGTATTTATATTATTTATTAGGGTGCTAAAGACTTGACAAAAGTGGAGGCTTTACCTCATGAATCTATGATGAACAAATACAATAGTAACACCCCGTCAAAGGAATAATAACATCTCCCTTGGGATACATCAGTAAAATACATTTAGAATATCCTTTGAAGTTACAATATTTCAACACTCCCCCTTAATGAGAAGGTTATTCTATTGAAAACATTATCACAGAAAATAGGAGAGTAGAGAGACAATTACAACAGTACATTGAGAAGATACATCTATATGTCACAAGAATTTTTTCACAATTAGTAACTTGGAACAGTTACTCTTGTACATCACATTATCATTTGATCGTTTCATTGAAGCAAAACATCGATCTTTCGATCCTTCGTAGCAACACTTCAAGCTTCTAGATCCTTTGTAGTAGTACTTTGATCTTTAGATCCTTTGCAGTGAAATTTTTATCTTTTGATCCTTTGTAGTACTTTGATACTTTGCAGCAGTACTTCAATCTTCTTGATCCTTTGCAACAACACTTTGATCTTCTTGATCCTTTGCAGCAGCACTTTGATCTTCTCAATCATTTGCAACAGCACTTCGATCTTCTTGATCCTTTGCGGCAACACTTTGATCTTCTCAATCCTTTGCAGAAACACTTCAATCTTCTTGATCCTTTGCAACAACACTTTGATTTTTTGCAGTCGAAATATGATCTTCTCAATCCCTTGTAGCAACCCTTCGATCCTTTCAATCCTTTTGTAGCATCACTTTGATCCTTTCAATCCTTTGCAGTAGCACTTTGATCCTTCTTGATCCTTTGCAACCACACTTTGATCTACTTGATCATTCACTACTGTAATTTGATCTACTTAATCCTTTGCCACCACGCTACTTACAGTACACATGATCTATTTGTGGGATGATCAATCCTGATCAGTTTAGGACATAATTCCAAGACGATGCAATCCTTCATTAGCATGATCCATGAAATCAATTAGCTGAATCGTCTACAACTAAATGTAGATCTTGACCACACTCGGTTCCATCTCTATCATCCATGAGGACTCATCATAGATCATCCATACCACATAGGTTAGGACCACTCACAAGTGAGTGTTATACTACGGTATCTACACTCACGTGTAGGTATACTCTACCATGTAACAGTATTTTCTGGAAAGAAGATCTTGACCACATAGACAATTTCAGCCCATCATAGAACATCCATACCACATAGGTTAGGACTACTCAGAAGTGAGTGTTATACTACTTCGTCTGTGAGGACTCATAATAGAGAATCCATACCACACAGGTTAGTACCACTCCCAAGCGAGTTTTATTCTATGGCATCTACAAATTAATGTAGGCATAGTCTCCATACAAGAGTATAGTATGCAAGGAATATATCCACTGCATACACAATGCCAGTCCCAATGTCCATGAGGACTCATTGTAGAGAATCCAAACCAATGAGGTTAGGATCACTCTTGAGCGAGTGTTTAATATACGTTATCCACAACTGAATGTGGGTACTTTCCATGAGAGTAACAACTGCAGATCCATCCTTAGCTAGTATGGACCACTCTCATGAATAGAGTGTTATACCTACTATCCTTGAGAGAGGATACTATAATCTGCAAGTGAATGTGAGTACTCTTCACATAAATGCAAGAGTAGCATCTACAGGGCCATCCTTATCTAGTAAGGACCACTCTCATGAACTGAGTGTTATAACTGCCATCCTCAAGAAAGGATACTATCGTCCACAAACAAATATCATACCATCATCATTGTCATCCATCATCAATGTCAGTCTCATCATTACTCTCCCTTTCCTAGGAAGTTTCGTATCATCACCTACTCCCCTTTTTTCTGAGGAGGGTTCATGTCTTTGAAATGATCTCCTTTTCCGAAGAGGGTCCATCATTTGTAGTTCCATCACTTTTCCTCCTTGTGAGGAAAGTCCTTCTGAACTACACCAATATTGTCGCATAAATACTCGAACATCGTTCAAGATAAAGGTTTGGTAAGTATATTGACAACTTTCTCATCAGTACCCACATACTAGATCTTGATGGCTCCCTTTTGTACCATATCCCTTCTATAGAAATATTGAATTTATATATGCTTCAATTTTTCATGGAACATTGGATTCTATGTCATCTTTATACAACTCTGGTTGTCACAAAAAATTACTATGGTTTCCATCTCCATGTCAAGTACTCCTAACATTAGTGTTCGAAGCCATATTGCTTCACAAAAATTGGAGCAAGCTGCAATATACTCTACTTCAGCTGTGCTGAGAGAAAAACTGGACTGTTTCATACTAAACCATGAGATCATGGTGGATCCCAGACAAGAACATCCACCTGAGGTGCATTGTCTATGGCATGTCCTGCCTAATCTGAATCCGTATACCCATATATATTGTAGTCACAATCTCTCCCATAGTACAGTCCCAAATCAAACATACCTTTTAGGTACCTCATCACATGCTTTGCAAATATCGAGTGAACACATGTAGTTTTAACTAGATACTGACTCAAGGTGTTCATAGCAAAGCATATATCTAGACTTGTGTTTCTCAGATACATTAATGACCCAATAATCCGTCTATAGTGAGTCATTTCCACTAGCTCGGATGTCTCATTAGACAACAAATTTAAGTTGGTGTCCATGGGTGTGGCCATGACTTTATAGTCCAACATATCGAATCTTTTCAATATTTCTACTGCATAATTTCCCTGATTTAAAAACATTCCTTATGGGATCTGCCATACTTCCAACCATAGAAAATAGTGCAT
Source organism: Pseudotsuga menziesii (assembly GCA_001517045.1). Taxonomy (NCBI): domain Eukaryota; kingdom Viridiplantae; phylum Streptophyta; class Pinopsida; order Pinales; family Pinaceae; genus Pseudotsuga; species Pseudotsuga menziesii. Next base: position 190,377 of record LPNX010951364.1, on the reverse strand, counting down.
CAATCCAAGATATTTCATCTCAAATTCTTCAGCTAGATTCTTCTTGCAATCCTTGATCTATTTCTCATTTCCATTCAGAAATAGATCATCCACATACAACAATAGTATGATTGGTTCATCATCCATAATATTCATATGAATATTAGGATCAACTTTAATCTTGGTAAATCCCATGCTTGTCAAGAAGCTATCTATTCTGCCATACCAAGCTCTAGGATCTTTCTTTAGTCCATACAGATCCTTTTTCAACTTGCATACATGAGTCTCTTTATCTTCGACTTCAAAACCTTCTAGTTGTCAATGTAAAACTCTTCCTCAATTACACCATTAAGGAAGGTTGTATTTACATCCATTTGGTGTACGTCCCACTTTATGATGGAAGCAAGTTCCGCAATAGATTTGATGGAAGTGTACCTTTCTATAAGAGAAAATGTCTCTTCATAATCGATCCCCTCTTTTTGAAAGAATCCTATAGCCACAAATATTGCTTTGTACTTTTCAATACTTCCATCCGCAACATGTTTTATCTTGTAGATCCATTTCAATGAAACCAAACTCTTTTTTTCGGGTTTGGGAACTATATCCCAAACATCATTCTTCATGCTAGACTGGTATTCTTCTGTCATTCCTTCAATCCATTCTTTCTTTTGTGCAGCTTCATCATAGCTATCGGGTTCTTTGTCTACAAGATCACACATCAAAGCTACATAACCAGAATATGGCTTTGATATTTTGCTGGTTCTTGTGGATCCTTTTGTTGCTCCACATATTTTTGCTTCTTATATGATTTCTCTTACCTAAGCAGTGTAACATCCCCAACCCTCCAACTGAAAAAGAGGACGCTACTGATTGCTGCTATCTACATAGGAAACTAGCGCCATGAACATACAATAATAAAAATTGAAATGCATTGGAGTAAAACATGCATAGATGCATAATTATTCATCATACAGTAGAAGCAAATCCATTCCAATCATTCACATGTTCATTGTAATTAATTATCAAATGTAAATGCAATTATTTAAACTGAAGAATACTTATCTTATGAAGAAACTTATCCTACAACCAGCTATGTCACTGCAACAATCCACCCAACCATAGACCAGTGCGCTCCTTAATATCTCAACAACACTGCCACCCCTGAGGTGGGCATGATTCCCCAAGGAAAAGGAAAATAAGCAGGCTCACACATAGCCAAAAATGTGTCAAAGCTTAGTAAATCCAAAGCCATGTTTGGGTTTATCAAACTGCCAAGGGGACACAACAACACATAAACAAGAAAAAAAGTTGTGTTTATCAGGTTATCAGGAGATTGAAACATTTTCTGCTAAGCTAGTGGGCTCACTAAGGAGCTAAGGATGCCTTCACCAGAAATAGCTTGAATCCTAAGACATTCACACACACCCAGCATAGGGAATCATTCCCTTCACTACTGGACAGTCCCTCAAGACATGACTTCCCTTCCAGTGCTATTTAGGGGGTGTAGAGAAGAAAGCCAACCCTCTATCTCTATCTATGAGGCTCCTACAAAACACTAGGTTTGTCAAGTAGACTCCTTTCCACTCCTAGACAGTCCAAATACCAATTGTATACACAACAATATACACCATTTATGGGTTGAGGAAAACAATTCATTCACAAAATTATTTGTTAAGGAGAGTAAGAACAACCCCTGACAGAAACTCTATTTCTCAAGAACGTTTTGGCCCTAACATGGAGAAAAATGAAATCAACAACACCCAAGAGGATGTGGTCTCTCCTCTAAATCATTGCGAAATACAAAAGCAAAATTCAACTTGAAAACCATTGGGGAAGTGCAACAAAAATAGTTGGGGAAGGACCCAACCACAAGAACATCACAAAAGTGAAATTATCAGACTCCATAAAAATGAAGAACGACTGTCCACGTGAGGAAGAAATACACAAAAAATCCAAAATCATGGATTTCACACTCAGGAAACTTCCATCTGTTTGAGAGAGATCCCAACATGGATTTATGATGATGAGGGAAAATGTCTTGTAATACCCCGGTTTAACCCTTCTTGCATTAAAGTACATAGGATACATATGTTGTAAATAATCTTGGTGTGGAGCTAAAGGCCAAGTCCCCACCATATATTTGCTTATGTTGAGTTTCTGATTAGGAATGGTCACCGATGGTATATCAGGACATGTGGCATTTATTTAATTGTGGCATCATGTAAACATGATTTTTAATTAAATAACCCACCCAGTTATGTTCACAGTAACTAAATTGAGAAGGGGCATGATTCCAAGGGTTAAGGAAAGGGGGATGTGGAACACTGAGTCACGGGGGGAAGCTATGTGCCACCCCCCCCTTGGTTTTCCTTTTTGTTAGTTGAGGCAATGATTGGCTGGTAGGAAGAACAATACCACGCCCATGCTTTCTTTCCTCTCGTTGACATAGGGACCATTCTACCCACTCCCTTAGATGATGGATGTTTGTCTTCCTCATGCAGGGTAGGGAGAAAATCTGTTACCATCCATTGTGTTGGGGTTTGCCTCCCCTCTCAAGCACTAATTCCTGGTTTATAGTTCTGTTCTTTCCATCCACACCGAGAACCAACTTCTTCCTCCACTCATTGGGACTATGTATTGTTTTTCATCCATCATAGTGGATCGTGAGCGGAAGTTATGGGGATTTTTCCCAATGATTAATGGGTGCGGTTTTCCCCACGCATTGTTGACTGAGTTACCTTTACAATACGGCATTGGTAGAAGATCGCGGTGATTTGTCCTGTTAATCCATGCTGAGCTGTGAATGTTCGCTGTGTCTTTTTACCCATTTTCTGGTCTGTGTAAGTCTAACAACGATCGTATTGAAGATTGGTTTGCTGTGGGTTCATGTGTAACTATTGTTTGCCACGATGGCTTCACTGTGTTTTTCCCTATAAATGCTTGAATAGCTGTTTGGATGCATGCATGCAGTGGATTTTTCCCCGAACTATTTTGGGTTGCTGAATGAGGGCCTGATATGCTTGATAAACCCGGTGGGTTGAGAACCACATAGACAGAGCTACTGAGCTGGATTTCTTCTCCACAACCTTTGAAGAGCACTGGAGGGAAGATAAGGGTCTGAGGGATTGCGTTGTAGAGAAGGGACCGACTTCCTTGTTTTGGGTGTGTGTGGGTGTTCTAGAATCCAGGCTGGTTCTAGTATTGGTGTCTGTAGCTCTTCAGTGACCTCACCAGCTTAGCATTAGCCTTTTCCCAGCTCCTAGATAGCCTGATAAACCCAACTTTGTTGGCTTGGTTGATCTGTTGTTTGCTTGATAAACCCAATTGTGTTGGCTTGGCTCAACTATGTACCCTTGTGGTGTTTTTATCCTTGGCTATGTGTAAGCCTGTTAGTTCCTTGTTCCTTGGGGAGTCATGCCCGGCTCGGGAGTTGTAGTGTTGCTGAGAGGTTTAAGAGCACGTGGGCCTATGGTTCGATGGAATGTTGCAGCAATGTAGCTGGTTGCGGAACAAGCTCTTTATAAGATAAGTATTCTTGCCTAATTTGTATCTGCAATTATAATCACCATTGATGAATGATGTTATACATGTTAAATGCTGATTTGCATATGCATGAATGTTGATCGATATGTTTTTCTTCCATTGAGTATATGAAAGATTATGCTTGTAATATGTTTATGTCTTTAATTTTCATGCCTTTGGCATTATATGTATGCATGCTCATGTTCATGGGGCTAGCTGCCAAGATTTTTTGGGGTATAGTAGCATCCTCATCACCCGTTAGAGAGTTGGGGATGTTACAGTGTGGTATCAAAGCTTTGGTTACAGCATGGGCTTGAATGGGCCATGATAGATGAGATAACAAAAGCAGGATTACCTTCTACCTATCCACAACTAGAAAATTATTGTAGAAACACCTCAAGTTCAAAATTTTCTAAGTGACAGAACTATTGGCCCATCGGATCACTTAGTGGGAAGGCCACCTGACAAATAGTTGATTCGATGGCCGATGCGGTGGAGATTAGCAGATGATGCATCTGCCATTGCAGAAGGCTAGAGGACTATCCCTTCGATGGATAGACCCTCCGACTGCCGATGCCATGGAGAAAAGACATTCCGGCAACGGAAACGTTTTGGAAAAATTTCCCCAAGTGATGAAATCATCGGCCATTGGAAGATGTTAGTGGTTCATGCGCCCACCATTGCAGAAGCCTAGAGCACTAGTCTTCCGACGAGGAAGAGTTTTGACTCCCGATGACAATGTAGCTCACTGATCGGAAAATGATAGTGGGAGAAGGAATTAGTTGAATGGCTTGTCTCCATTGTGACTGTTGTGGGGACTAAAATGCCGATGCAGCAGTTGCCAGTGGTTTCCACCACCGACAGAAGGGGGAAAGTTTCAAAAATTTTGTTTAAGTGTTGAAATCATTGATGGAGATTAGTTTATCGATTTCCCATCGTTGTGGATGGCTAGACCACTATGCCTCTGACGAGTAGACCACCCGACTGCCAATGGTGCAAAAATTCAAAAATTTCCTAATTGTTGACTTCGTCGGCAATCGAAGAATGATAGTGGATGACATCGCTGATGTCTAGTGCATTTAAGCGCTGATGCCACGAATTCTAGAGGCTCCCACCACTGACAAAGTCAGGAGCCGCGGAAGAATTAGTTGGATCGCGGTCCGCCGTTGCGGAAGCCAAAAAGACTAACCGTCCGATGCGTAGGGAACCCAGCTGCTGATGCAACATGGAGAGTCTATGACATTTCCAATAATGTTCGGAATGTTAATCGATTATGCAGTGATACAATGAAGGTAATTAGATGATCAACTCATCGATATGGAAGAAGAACTTGGAAAATTCAGCCATCGAAATGCCGGGGAGTTAGCCGGGAAGAGACCCAATTGGAGGGAAAAATTTGAGGAGTTAAGCATCGAAAATCTGTTGGTGATTGGATCACCGATAGGAATCCTAGTCAGGTTGCAGCGGAGATCATAGTAACACTTATTTCCACCATTGTGGCTGCTCAAGCAACTATGCACCTGATGAATAGTTTGTCTGCTCGTCGATACAGATTGGGGATTTGGTTGTTTCTCTGGCAAGACGCTGGAAGGCGAACAAGCAACAGACCACTGATGAGTTAGTTTTTTTGACCCCCGCAATGTCAGAGAATTAGTTGAGAAGAGGTCCGATTGGGCCTAAGATGATTTAGGTTTTTTTTAGGGCCATTTCTCAGTGATTTTTCAGGCAGTTTTTGACTGTCTCTCAGTCAATTTTCAGCAGATTCAGCGGACTGTTTGTGGTCACAGAGCTGAAAAAGGAATAATGAAAATTCTATGTTTTAGCATAATTGTTGTTTTGTAAAATTTTCCCAAAGAAAAAGGTAAGTAGTTTGATTTATATTAATACTATTCATCTAACAGTTTGCTACTAACACATTGCAAAACTATAGATAACTTCCAAGAGCAGTACTCTAGAGGGAATAGTGTAGTAAAGTAGAAGGTGGTTCAGTCATGAGAAGCCATGATGGGTATGATGCTCGGGATTCTTATGAGTGAGAAGAATATGCCATGGGAGAAAATGTCAGCAATAGAAATGATGACATAGAATCTAATGGAAGGAGATTCTAGGGGACACCTTCCGAGGTTGTAGCCACCATGAGAAGCTTGGTTAAAGCCCAAGAAGAGTAGCATTAGTTGAATTCTACCATATTGGAAAGTTTGACAGACTTGCAGAAAAAGATAGATTCTAGATGAGTTACATCAAGACCGAGAGGCAGTAAGAGCAGCACTAGGAGAAGGAGAAGGACTTCCAGTGGATCGTCTGACTTTGAAGAATCCAGTGGAGATACAAGTTCATCTTCTCATAAAAGGAAAAGAAGAAGGCACCTTAGGGATTGCTCTCGAGATGAATTTAGGAAATCTAAACCTCCTACATTTGATGGTGAGATAAAGACGGGACAAGAAGCTGAGGCTTGGCTTCTTGGGATAAAGAAGTACTTTTAGGTGTAGGATTATTGAGGAAACATGAAGGCATGAGTTGCCATATTCAATCTGAATGGAAGGGAATCCATTTGGTGGGAACACTTCAAGCAGGTAAATAAGATCAGTGAAAGGAAACTGAAGTGGAAACAGTTCAAGAAGTATTTCAGGTAGAAATACCTTTTTGACAGGTATTATGATGACAAGATCAAGGAGTTCCATGAGCTGAGATTGGGACAGCAAACCATGGATGAATATGCAAACAAATTATTGGAATTATTGAGGTATGTCCAGTACATTAGAGATGAAAAAGTGAATATCCAGCAGTTTCTAAGTGGATTGCCTCAAGCTTACAAATATAGCATTGAGTTCTATGAGCCAAGAACTCTCAGGGAAGCAATAAGAAAAGCTAAGTATTGCTATGAGCAAAGTAAAGGTAAACCTGATTACCATAAGGCATGGAAGGACAAGAAGAATGAAAATTTTGACCAAAGAAAGAAAGGTTTCAAACCTTCTAGATTCAGGAATTAGTAGAAGTAGCCATCCCAAGCTATGAGTGATATAGTTGGAGTGACATGTTGAAAGCCTAAAGAGCCACATCTGAATACAGGTCCACTAAAATGTTGGAAATGTGAAGGACCTCACTTGCGTAGATATTGTCCACTTGAGAATGAAAGTGCAAGACCAACTTATAACATTCAGGAAGTAGAAACAGTGGGTCAAGTAGCAAGGGTAGTCCCTAGAATTTATGCAGCACTAGAGGACCGCCAGGTAGATCATCATTCAACTGTGGTTGAAGTTTCAGGTAAGATTGTTGAACAATCTGTTTCTATTTTGATCGACCCTAGTTCTACTCATAGTTATATCACTCCTAGGGTAGTAAAGAGTTGTGCTTTTAAGAAGGTAAAGCATAGGAAACCTTGGTTTGTTTAGCTTGCCACTAGGACTAAGAGAAAAGTTAGTGAGTGTGTAGAGAAATGTCCATTGGTTATGAATGGGTTGATCACTTGTGTATATCTGAATGTTCTACTGCTTGGTTCCTATGATGTTATCATTGGAATGGATTGGTTAGAAGCTCACAGAGTAAATCTTGATTGTTATAACAAGACTTTTGAATGCATGAATGAAGAAGGAAACCCAGTAGTTGTGAAAGGTATTCCGAAGGTAATTTCAATAAGACAGGTTTCAACAATGCAACTAAAGAAGTTCTGTAGGAAAGGTTTCCAGTTGTATGCAACTCATATTATGAAACCAACAGGGGATGAAACTCCTAGGTTGGAGGAATATCAGGTGTTACAGGAATTCAAGGATGTGTTTCTTGATGAGACTCTAGGGCTTCCTCCAAAGAGGGACATTGATTTCACCATTGAACTTGTTCCAGGAGCAGCACGAGTGTCCAAGACACCCTACATGATGAGTACACTGGATATGCTATAGTTGAAGATGCAACTACAAGAGCTGTTGGAAAAGAAGTATATTCGACCGAGTGTGTCTCCTTGGGGAGCACCGGTTCTATTTGTGAAGAAGAAAGATGGTACACTCAGGTTATGTATTGATTATAGGCAGTTGAACAAAGTTACTATGAAGAATAAATATCCTTTGCCTAGGATTGATGACCTCCTTGACCAAATGAGAGGAGAAAAGGTATTTTCCAAGATTGAATTGAGGTCTGGTTATCATCAGGTGAGAATCAAGGATGAGCACATTCATAAGACAACCTTTACGACGAGGTATGGACATTATGAGTTTGTAGTGGTACCATTTGACCTCACAAATGCACCAGCTACATTTATGTGCCTTATGAACAATGTCTTTAGTAAGTATTTGGACAATTTTGTTCTTGTTTTCCTTGATGACATTCTTGTTTATTCTAAGAATGAGGAAGAGCATGAAGAGCATTTGAGATTGACATTGCAAGTGCTCAGGGAACATCAGTTGTATGCAAGGCTAAGAAAGTGTGACTTCTATAGAGATAGAATTAAGTATTTGGGTCACATTATCTCAAAAGAGGGTATATTAGTAGACCCTGAGAAGATCGAAGCCATTATGAATTGGCCTACTCCAAGAAATGTGACAGATGTAAGATATTTTATGGGACTTGCAGGATACTGCAGGAGATTCATTGAAAAAATTTCCAAGGTTGCACATGCCATCACTTCCTTGCAAAATAAGAGGATAAAGTTCGAATGGACTTTGAAGTGTGAAGAAAGCTTCTAGCGGTTGAAGAATCTTCTCGCCATTGCACCAGTATTGAAGGTTGCATATCCAGAGAAATATTTTGTAGTATGTACTAATGCATGTGGACAAGGGCTTGGAGGATTCCTTATGCAGTATAACCATGTGGTATGTTATGAGTCAAGAAAGCTGAAGGAGCATGAGACGAACTATGCCACTCATGATCTTGAGCTTGCAGCCATAGTACATGCTCTCCAGATGTGGAGACACTACTTGATGGGTAGAAGATTTGAGGTTAGAACGGATCACTATGGACTGAAATATTTATTTGATCAGCCTACTTTGAATGCTAGGCAAGAAAGATGGCTGGAATTTTTATGTGAGTTTGATTTTGAAATCAAGCACATAAAAGGGAAAGGAAACAAGGTAGTTGATGCACTCAGAAGGAAGGTACAGGAAATGCATGTGGCATCTCTTAGTGTTTTCCAATCATATTTGAAGCAGCAAATTGTTAATCATGTTGTCGGAGATGAATTGTATGAGCAGTTAAAAGACAAAATGCAGTAGCAAAGTCTCGAGAAGAGGTATGAGGAATATAAATTGGAAGAAGATGGACTTCTCACTTTTAAAGGCAGAATTTATATTATGAATGTAGAAGATTTGAGGATAATTTTTATGGATGAAATCCATCAAGCTCCGTATTCTGGTCACCCAAGATATCAGAAGACAATTGCTAGAGCTAGAAAGCAGTACTTTTGCCCAGGTATGAAAAAGGACATGGATGAATACATTTCAAGTTGCATGAAATGTCAACAGGTAAAGGTTGAGCATCAACATCCAGCAGGTTTGTTGCAGCCTCTGCCAATTCCGGAATGGAAATGGGAAGTTATTTCCATGGATTTTATTACAGGATTGCCGATGACTTGGAGACAAGATGATTCCATCATGGTTGTGGTAGACAAGTTGACTAAGGCAACACATTTTATACCAGTGAAGTCTACGCATAAGACTGATGACATTGCAAAGATTTTCATGAAGGATATTTTCAAATTGCATGGATTGCCGAGGGCAATAATTTCTGACAGAGATGTCAAGTTCAATTTCAATTTTTGGAAGGGATTATTAGCAGATTTGGGTACAAAGTTAAACTTCAGCACTGCATACCATCCTCAGATAGATGGGCAGGTAGAAAGAGTGAATTACGTGCTTGAAGATATGCTTCGCATGTATGTGATGGACAAACCAACCAAGTGGGAAGATTACTTACAATTGGTAGAGTTTTCTTACAAAAATGGATAGCAAGCATCCTTGGGGATGAGTCCATATGAAGCTTTGTAAGGAAGACGGTGCAGGACACTAGTGACTTGGGAAAACCCGGTGAACAGAGTTGTGATTGGACCAGAATTGCTCAAGAAAATGGAGCAAGAAGTTTTAAAGATTAGGTAGAATCTAAAAGCAGCACATGACAGATAGAAAATATTTGTAGATAAGCATAGGATGAACAGAGAGTTCAGTGTTGGGGATCATGTTTACGTGAGAGTGAGGGCAAAAAAAAGTTCCTTGAAGCTTGGAAGTTGTGCCAAGCTGTCACCTATATATTGTGGGCTGTTTGAAGTGCTTGAAAGAATAGGGCATGTTGCATATAGAATTGCATTGCCTGCTAATACTAGAGCTCATAATGTTTTTCATGTTTCTTTGCTTAAGAAATATGTACATGATCCTAACCATGTGATAAATTGGGATGTGATTCAGGTGGAACCCGAGGGAGAGTTCCAAATTGAGCCAATGCACATCCTTGACAAGAAGGTCACAATCATCCGGAACCGGGCCATAGGGCAGGTAAAGGTACAGTGGGAGCAGTACAAACCTAAAGAGGCTACGTGGGAGCTGGAGGATTCCATGCGATTGGCACTTCCGTTTTTGTTCAATCCTGCGGAACACTGAGGTGGTACCAGTGTAGCATTTTGTTCAAATTTTTTAAAGCACTGAGGACAGTGCTATTAACAGGGGAGGGGAATGTAATACCCCGGTTTAACCCAAATTGCATTAAAGTACATAGGATACATATGTTGTAAATAATCTTGGTGCAGAGCTAAAGGCCAAGGCCCCACCATAGATTTGGTTATGTTGAGTTTCTGATTAAGAATGGTCATCGATGGTATATCGGTACATGCGACATTTATTTAATTGTGGCATCATGTAAACACACTTTTAAAAAAAATAAACCAACTAGTTATGTTTGCAGCAACTAAATTGAGAAGGGGCATGATTCCAAGGGGTAAGGAAAGGGGCATGTGCAACTATGAGTCACGGGAGGGAAGCTATGTGTCACCACCCCCCTTGGTTTTCCTTTTTGTTAGTTGAGGCAATGATTGGCTGGCAGGAAGACCACTACCATTCCCACACTTTCTCTCCTCTCCTTGATGTAGGGACCGTTCTTCCCACTCCCTCAGATGATGGTTGTTCGTCTTCCTCATGCAAGGTGGGGATAAAATGTGTTACCATCCATTGTGTTGGGGTTCGCCTCCCCTCTCTAGCAATAATTACCGGTTTGTAGTTCTTTTCTTTCCATCCACACCGAGAACCAACTTCTTCATCCATGCATTGGGACTGTGTATTGTTTTTCATCCATCATAGTGGATCGTGAGCAGAAGTTATGAGGATTTTTCCCACTGATTGATGGGCATGGTTTCACCCACGCATTGTTGACTGAGTTACCTTTACAATGCAGCATTGGTAGAATATTGCGGTGATTTGTCCTATGAATCCATGCTGATATGTGAATTTTGGCTGTGTCTTTTTACCCATTTTATGGTCTATGTAAGTCTAACAGCGATGGTATTGAAGATTGGTTTCACTGTGGGTTCATGTGAGGGTGTTAACTGTTGTTTGCCACAATGGCTTGACTGTGTTTTTCCTCGTGAATGCTTGAATAGCTGTTTGGATCCTTGCATGGAGTGGATTTGTCCCTAGACTATTTTGGGTTGGTGAATGAGGGCCTGCGATGGCTGATAAACCTGGTGGGTTGAGAACCACACAGAGAGAGCTACTAAGTTGGATTTCTTCTCCACAACCCCTGAAGAGCAATGGTTCTAGTGTTGGTGTCTGCAGCTCTTCAATGAGCTCACCAGCTTAGCATTAGCCTTTTCCCAGCTCCTGGATGGCCTGATAAACCCAACTTTCTTGGCTTGGCTAATTTGTTGTTCACCTGATAAACCCAACTGTGTTGGCTTGGATGAACTATGTACCCTTGTGGTGTTGTTATCCTTGGGTATGTGTAATCCTGTTAGTTCCTTATTCCTTGGGGAGTCATTCCCGGCTCGGGGGTGACAGCGTTGCTAAGAGGTTTAAGAGCACACAGGCATATGGTTGGGTGGAACATTGTAGCAACGTAGCTGGTTGTGGAACAAGCTCTTTATAAGATAAGTATTCTTGCCTAACTTGTATCTACAATTATAATCACCATTGATGAACGATGTTATACATGTTAAATGTTGATTTGTATATGCATGAGTGTTGATCGATATGTTTTTCTTTCATTGAGTATATGAAATATTATGCTTGTAATATGTTTATGTCTTTAAGTTTCATTCCTTCGGCATTATATGTATGCATGTTCATGTTCATGGGGCTAGCTGCTGGATGTTTTGGCTTATAGTAGCATCCTTTCAGGTTCTATCCGATCTTTACAATCTCCTACTCCATTTCCTTGAGCAATTATGAACCAAGCACAACCCCATTCATTGGATTATCCCAAGTCACTGGTGTCCTACACCTCCTGCCATACAAAGCTTCATATGGACCCATCTCCAAGGATGCTTGCTATACATTGTTATATGCAAACTCTACCAAGTGTAAATAATATTCCCACTCGGTTGTTTTTTCCATCACATACATGTAAAGCATGTCTTCAAGGACTTGATTAACTCTCTCTATTTTCCCATCAGTATGAGGATGGTATGCAGTGCTGAAGTTCAACTTTGTACCCAAATATGCAAACAACCCCTTCCAAAAATTGGAAGTGAACTTGACATCTCTGTCAGAGACTATTGCTTTAGGAAATCCATGCAATTTAAAAATCTCCTTTATGAAGATCTCTGAATTATCATTAGTCTTATGTGTAGAATTAACCTGTATGAAATGTGTTTCCTTTGTCAAATTGTCCACCACAACCATGATCGAATCATGTTGTCTCCAAGTCATTGGCAATCCTACAATAAAATCCATCGAAATTACTTCCCATTTCCATTCTGGAATTGGAAAATGCTGCAACAAACCTGTAGGGTGTTGACTCTCAACATTTACCTGTTGAAATTTCATGCACCTTGAAATATATTCAGCAATGTCCTTTTTCATTCCTGGACAAAAGTACTGTTTTTTGGCTGTAGAAATTGTCTTCTGATATCTTGGGTGACTAGAATATGGAGCTTGATGGATTTCATCCATAACAAATCTCCTCAAATCTACTACATTTGGAATATAAATTCTACCTTTATCAGTAAGAATTCCATCTTCTTCCAATTTATATCCCTCATACCTCTTCTCAATACTTTGTTGCTTCAATTTTTATTTTACCTACACATACAATTCATCTCCAGCAGTATGATTAACAATATGCTGCCTCAAATCTGATTGGAAAATACTAAGAGATGCCACATGCATTTCCGGCACCTTCCTGCTGAGTGCATCAGCTACCTTATTCCCTTTTCCTTTTATGTGCTTGATTTTGAAATCAAACTCACATAAAACCTATAGCCATCTCTCTTTCCTAGCATTCAAAGTAGGCTGATCAAACAAATAGTTCAAACCACAATAGTTTGTCCTTAACTCAAATATTCTTCCTATCAAGTAATGCCTCCACATCTTGAGAGCATGTACTATGGATACAAGTTTGAGATCATGAATGGAATAGTTATTCTCATGCTCCTTTAGCTTTGTTGACTCATAACATATCACATGGTTGTCTTGCATAAGGACTCCTCCAAGCTGTTGTCCACATGCATCCGTACACACCACAAAATATTTCTCTGGTTATGTAAATTTCAATACTGGTGCACTGGTGAGAAGATTCTTCAACTGCTGGAAGCTTCCTTCACACCTCAATGTCCATTCAAACTTTATCCCCTTCTTTTGCAAAGAAGTAATAGTATGTGCAACTTTGGAGAATCCTTCAATGAATCTCCTATAGTATCCTACAAGTCCCATAAAAGATCTTACATTTGTCACATTTCTTGGAGTAGGCCAATTCATAATGGCTTCAATATTTTCAGGGTCCACAGATATACCCTCTTCTGAGATAATTTGACCCAAATACTGAATTCTATCTCTATAGAAGTCACACTTGCTCATATTTGCATACAGGTGATGCTCCCTGAGAAATTGCAATGTCAATCTCAAATTCTCTTCATGCTCTCCACCATTCTTAGAATAAATAAGAATGTCATCAAGGAAAACAAGAACAAATTTTTCCAAATACCTACTGAAGACATTGTTCATAAGACACATAAATGTAGCTGGTGCATTTCTGAGACAATTTGGTACCACTACAAACTCATAATGTCAATAACTTGTTCTAAAGGATGTCTTAGGAATGTATTCATCCTTGATACTTACCTGATGGTAACCATACCTCAAGTCAATCTTGGAAAATACCTTTTCTCCTCTCATTTGGTCAAAGAGGTGATCAATTGTAGGCAACAGGTACTTTTTCTTCACAGTAACATTGTTTGATTTTTTGTAATCAATACACAACCTGAGTGTACCATCTTTCTTCTTTACAAACAAAAATGGTGCTTGCCAAGGAGACACACTCAGCCTGATATAATTCTTCTCTAATAATTCTTGCAGTTGCATCTTCAACTCTAGCATTTCTGGTGTACTCATTCTATAGGATGTCTTGGACACTGGTGCTTCTCCTGGCACAAGTTCAATTGTCAAATCAATGTCCCTCTTTGGGGGAAGCCCTGGAATCTCATCAAGAAACACATCCCTAAATTCCTGCAACACATGAAAGTCCTCCAACCTAGGAGTTTGATTCTCTATTGCCTCCAAAATATGAGTTTCATACAACTAGCAACCTTTCATAGAGAAATTCTTCAACTGCGTTGCTAAAATCTGCCTCACATAAATCAACTTTGGAATTCCTTTCACAATCCTTAAGTTACCTTCTTCATCCAAGCGCTCAAACACCTTATTATAACAGTCAAGCTTCACTCAGTGAGGTTTTGAACAATCCATTCCGATGAGAACATCATAGGAACCAAGTGGTAGAACATTCAAATCTACACAAGTGACTAACCCATTCATAACCAATGGACATTTCTCTACCACTTCACTAACCTTTCTGTTAGTTCTAGTGGCTAGCTGGACTAACCAAGATTTTCTATGCTTTACTTTCTTAAAAGCACAAATCTCCAATACTCTAGGATTAATGTAACTGTGAGTAGAACAAGGGTCAATCAAAATAGAAATAGTTTGCTCAACAATATCACTTGGAACTTCAACCACAGTTGAGTTGTGATCTTCCTGGCGGTCCTCCAGTGCTACATAAATCATAGGGATGGCCTTTGCTACTTGACCCACTGTTTCAACTTCTTGAATGTTATAAGTTGGCCTTGTACTATCATTCTTGAGTGGACAATTTTTGCGCATGTGGGGTCCTCCACATTTCCAACATTGGAGTGGTCCCCTGTTCTGCTATGTCTCTTTAGGATTTTCTCCTGTCACTTTGGTTGGATGCTTCTCAGCTTATGATGGTTGCTTCTGCTGATTCCTGGAGTTAGAAGGTTTTAAACCTTTCTTCCTTTGGGCAGAATTATTATTCTTCTTGTCCTTCCATGCCTTACGGTAATAAGGTTTTCCTTTTCTTTGCTCATAGAAACACTTAGCTTTCCTTATTGCTTCTTCAAGAGTTCTAGGTTCATAAAACTCAATTCTGTCTTTGTGAGACTGAGGAAATCCACTTACGAAACAATGTATCTTCACTTTTTCACCTTTTATGTACCTGAAATACCTTAACAATTCCAAGAACTTATTTGCATACTCTTCCATGGTCTACTGTCCCAATCTTAGCTCATGGAACTCCTTAATTTTTTCATCATAATACCTGTCACAAAGGTATTTTTGATTGAAATAATTCTTGAAATGTTTCCACTTAAGTATCCTTTCACTAATCCTCTTGAATTTCTTGAAGTGCTCCCACCAAATGGATGCCCTTTCATTTAGATTGAATATGGAAACCCTTGCCTTCATTTTTCTCGAATAATCCTGAACTTGGAAGTACTTCTTTATCTCAAGAAGCCAAGTTTAAGCCTATTCTCTAGTTTCTACCTTACCATCAAATGTAGGAGGTTTAGCCTTCTTAAATTCATCCCGAGAGAGATCCCTATGGTGTCTCTTTCTCTTGACCCCGCGAGAAGAAGAGATTGAGTCCCCACTAGATTATTTTGACTCAGATGCTCTACTAGCAGTCCTTCTTCTTCTTTTGGTACTACTCTTACTACCTTCTGTTTTTACTGTACCTTGCCTAAAGTCTATATTTCTTTTCATGTCCATCAAACTCTGCAACATAGCAACATTCAATTGATGTTGCTCTTCCTAGGATTTAATCAAGCTTCTCAAGGTGGCCGTAATATCTGGCGATGTCTCTTGGAATATCCTTCCAATAGACTCTATGCCATCATTTCCAACTCAAAAATCCCCCCTAACCCCAGCATCTCATGCACGCTCTTAGGAGTCTGGAGTATCATATCCGTCATGGGTTCTCATGGGAAAACCACAACCTACCTTACCAAACCACACTACATGGAATACTACCCTTGAAGGCGACTATGATTTTGCAAAATGTGTTAGTAACAAAAATGTTAGCTACATATCATTTATACAAATCATAATTACTTACCTTCTCTTGGAAAAATCATACAATGACAACCTTTCCTAAAGAAAAGAAAATTCTTCATCAAAGAACGATTGTCTCATGGGAACGACGGGGATCAACGGGGAGCCCTCGTTCTTTTTTTGTAAAATTTGATTTCCACGCAGTATGGCACATAAGATTGACGCCATTTTTGAAATTATTAGCACCTCTAAATCGCATTGGAATTCTGTTTTTTTCACTGAAAACCTACTTTTCTACTGAAAAATCTCACTGAAAACCTTAGGTTTTTCCATCCAATCGGATCCCTTCCCCACAAGTCATTCAATGTATCTGGTCATTGTTGACAATTTTTCCGACATCTCAATGCACCAATATTCATTTGTCTTTTGACGCACATCTAGTCGATCTTCATCTATCTTTTGACACACATCAGATCGATCTTCATCTGTATTTCGATGCACATCTGATTGATCTTCATCTATCTTCCTATACCATATCGGGTTGATCTTAATTTGTCTTCTAATGCCATATCGGGTTGATCTTCATTTGTCTTTAGATGCCATATCAGGTTGATCTTCCCTTGTCATCCAATGCCTCGGGTTGATCGTATTTTCTCTTCCGATGCACATCGGAAAAATTCTTAGAAGATCCCTAGGAGAGCTTCTCCCCAGAGCCATCAAAAAATATTTTTCGAGAGACATCGAAAAGTTATCCGATATGCATCGGAGAGATTCTCCTGAGAGCCATCGGAAAACGTTTTCTGAGACTTCCTATACTTAGAAACATTTTCAATTTTTTCTTCTTATCTTCCTCTTTCTGCCAAGGTGTCAACTCCCTTTTGGTGACCCTTGTCGACACCTTAGCTCTGCCTATCTGAGGCCTTCGACTCCTCCTAGCCGAGACCTTTGGCTCCACCTACGCTAGACCTTCTGTCAAAATTCAAACTTAGGAAATTTTCAAAATTTCTCTCTGCAGGGTTTCTATATCAGATGGAATCAACTTAAGCCATCTGACATATTGGATGGACTCATCTTAAGTCATCTGATATTTCCCATACTTAGAATTTTTTGTTTGTTTGAAATTTTGAAATTCTCCCTGATTTTCACATTTTTCCTATGTTGGGCAGAGGGTAACCTGACTTTGTCACTACTTCTTCATGGCCCATTGAGGCCCATGCTGCAATGTGTTCTCTGATATAACACTGTAACGTACCTGACCCTCCAACGAATGAAGAGGATGCTACCGATTGCTGCTATCTACCCGGGAAACTAACCCCATCAACATACAATGATAAAAATTGAAAGGAATTGGAGTAAACCATGCATAGATGCATAATTAGTCATCATAAAATGGAACCAAATCCATTCCAATAATTCACATGTTCATTGTAATTCATTATCAAATATAAATGCAAAGATCTAAACTCAATAATACTTATCTTATGAGGAAACTCGTCCCGCAACCAGCTATGTCGCTGCAATGTTCCACCCAACCATAGGCCAGCTTGCTCCTTAATATATTAGCAACACTGCCACCCCCAAGCTGGACATGATTCCCCAAGGAAAAGGAAACTAAGCAGGCTCACACATACCCAAAGATATGTCAAAACTAAGTCAAGACAAAGCTATGTTTGGGTTTATCAGACTGCCAAGGGGACACAACAACACATAACCAAGGAAACAAGTTGGTTTTATCAAGTTATCGGGAGATGGAAGCATTGTCTGCTAAGCTAGTGGACTCACTAAGGAGCTAAAGATGCCTAACTAGAACTAGCTTGACTCCTAAGACATCCACACAAACCCAACAATAGGAATGATTCCCATCTTTGCTACACAATCCCTCAGAACATGACTTCCCTTCCAGTGATATTCAGGGGGTGTATAGAAGAGAGCCAACCCTCTAGCTCTATCTATGAGGATCCTACAAAACAATAGGTTTTTCAAGTAAACTCATTTCCAATCCTACACAGTCCAAATACCAATTGCATACACAAAAATATACACCATTTCTAGGTAGAGGAAAACAGTTCAACCACAAAATTAATTGCCAAGGAGGGTAAGAACAACCCCTGACAGAAATTCAATTTCCTAAGAATATTTTGGCCCTAACGTGGCCAAAAAATAAATCGAAAACAACACCTAAGAGGATATGGTATCTCCTCTAAATCGCTGGGAAACACAAAAATGAAATTCAGCTTGGCAACCATTGGGGAAATGCAACAAAAATCATTGGGGAAGAACCCAACCACAAGAACATAAAAAAAACAAAATTCTCAAACTTTAGAAAAATGAAGAATGATTGTCCACGTGAGGAAGAAATACACAACAAATCCAAATTCATTTATTTCACACTTTGGAAACTTCCATCCATTTGAGAGAGAGCCCAACATTGATTTTTGATGATGAGGGAAAACATCTAGGTCCCAAAATAATGAATGAGAACTACAAACAACAAAATTGTGAGGGTAAGGAAGCTCTCCCAATTCTATGTGTGAGGAAAATCCCAAAACCTGTGCATGAGGAGAGAAAAAATCTCTCTCTATGTGAGAATGGGAAAAATGGAAGAATATGGTCTCTTCTGGTCCTACCCACATGAGGAGGAATGGATCCTTGGTGGAGTGTGCATGTGGAAAAGGACTAACAGTCATGGCACACACCATTGCCCATGCAAAACGTTTTTCCGAGGAAATAACTGCCCCCAACTAACTCTAGAGAATTTAATTTGGTAGTTGACTGATTGATGGGTTCTCCTATTGACATCTAGCTTTTCCCTATTGTCCCTAAATTTTAAAAAATTCCCCCTCCTTATCCTTAGGAAAATCATGCCCCCATTTAATTATTTGTTGCATAGACATAGCTGGTTAGGGTTTTTAATTAAATTGCATATTTACATGATGACACAATTATATTGTGCCAGCTAGCACGAAATATACCTTCAGCAATGATTTTTAATCACAGGAACATAAAACGATAAATCGATGGTGGGGATTTTTCCTTTATCCCCACACCATGATTAATTACAATATATACATCATATATATTTTTAATGCAAACAGGGTCAAAATCAAGGTGTTACAAGCGGTTTTCTGTTTCGAGAGATATCCATTGTAGGGGGCTCTTGAGGCTATAGCATGTCATGGTCTTCTAATGCTATTATTTCAGGAGTTGTTTTAGATTCTATCCTTCTGGGAGAAACATCTTCTTCATGTACTTATTCAAGATGACACCTTATGTATTTCTTAAGAGATCCCTCTTCACCAAAGGTTACATCCCTACTAATCTCGATATGGTGAAATCTTTAAATGTATACCCCGAAGGCTTTGGAGACTTTAGAGTATCCTACAAATATTCCCTTTTTGCCAGGAGGATCCAATTCAGTTCTCTTTTCTTTTGAAATATGTAAATACATTAGACAACCAAATATCTTGAGATGGATTACTTTGGGTTTCTTTTCGGTATACACCTCTTCAAAAGTCTTGAATCCAAGAGAACTATGAGATAATCTATTTTGCACATATATGGCTATTCTTGTAGATTCCTACCATAGGTGCATAGGAAGGTATTGATAATGAATCATGGTATTTATTGCTTCCATGATAGTTCTATTATTTCTATTTGCAACACCATTTTGTTGGGGATTATAGGGAGTGGTTAGTTCCCTCTTGATTCCTGCCTCCTCATATAATGCTTCAAATTCCTTTGAAGTGTATTCTCCACCATTATATGATCTTAGTGTCTTGATTCTCTTTTTTGACTGGTTCTCTATCAAGGCTTTGAATTCCTTGAATTTCCTGAACACTTCAATTTTATTCTTCAAAAACTGTATCCAAGTCTTTCTTGAATAATCATCAATAAATGTGACATAGTATTCATATCCACTTAAGAATATGGAGGGAATAGGACCACATACATTAGAATGGATGAATTCCAACATACCTTTAGTCCTTGTGTCCCTTTTTGGAAAGGGATTCTTGATGTTCTTTCCCTGTGCACATCCCTTGCAGGTTCCCTCATGTTCTATCTTCAGATATGGTAAACCTGTTACCACCTTTCTCACATAGTGAAATGATTTGTAGTTGATGTGAGAAAGTCTCCTATGCCAAAATTCACTTGAGTTTGCAGTCTCATGGACAAGGGATTTCTTTTTATTTTATTTGATCTTGTACAATCCTCCTTTTTCTTTTCCAATGACTACAACATCTTCAAGTGTCTTCCCTTTGGACCACATGAGTACTTGTCCATCTATAAAAGCAACTCTATATCCTTTCTTATCTAGAGCTAAGATGGAGAGTAGGTTCTTTTTTAAACCTGATACATACAATACTTCCTTCATTTTCATGGAGGTCCTAGAGTCAATCTTGTAGCTTGATTCACCAATACCTTCGATGGGATATTGATATTCATCCCCCAATGATACCTTCTGGGGAGAATTCTTCTCTTCAATATTTGATAGAGTTGTCTTCTTTCCTGTCATGTTCTTAGAGGCATCACTATCAATAAGCCAGGTATCTTCTTCGAGTGTTATAGACCTAGAGAGTGCAGAGAATAACACATATTCTTCTACATCTTCACCTCTAGTTCTCTTTCAAGGTATTTCTTCATCCTCATCCTTAGCCAGATAAGCATGCTGTCTTTTGTTGTTATATTTCTTTGGTGATGGAAATTCTCTAGAAAGATGTTTTATCTCATGACAGTTGTAGCATTGATACTTTGAGTAATCCTTCTTCCTCTTCTTCTATAATTTCTTCTTTGAAGGCTTATGATTACTCTTCTTGAAGATTGATTTTTTATTTTATTTTATGGGAAACTAGATCCTGATCATCTTTTCTGAGAATGGATTCTCTATTGGCTACTCTAGCTTCTTCTTGTATGCAATATTCCCACACTATGTCAAACTTCATACTTTATTTTCGTGTACATAGACTCTTTGGGTGAACGAGTCCCAATGTCTAGTAGGCCATTGAGAGAAGTCATAACCAATTCATATTCATCAAGGATATATCCAATAACACTTAGCTTCTCTTTGATCTAGGATATCCTTGTGAAGTGATCTTGAACAAATTCTCCTCTTCTCATCTTGGTACCCTTCAATTTAGTTCTCATATTCATCTTTATTTTGATGTTCTTTCCTTCATACATTCTAGAAAGTGCATCATACATTTTATTAGGTGTCTTCTTGGATGACACTTGAGGGATCAAGTGATCTTTGATGGAATCAACAATTATCTTCATTGCATTGATTAGGTCATGTTCATGCTACTCCTTAGATTTGAATTCTTCAAGTTCTGCAATATCATTCTTGATATATTTATCAAGACCATTCTCTCTCATAATGAGGACAATCCTATACTTCCAAGCCACGAAGTTTTCTATGCCTTCCAATTTTTCCTCAAGCTTAGTTCTTGGGGCCATCTTGAATAGTAAGTCACTCAAAAATGAAATATATCAAAATAGGATATTGACCTTACTGGTATATGCTCTTGGAGGAGGAGAGTTAGTTGATCCAACAACTTTCTAGAGATCCCTAATCTCCAGTCTTCAAATCCTACATGAAAAGTTGCAGCACTGCAGTTTTTATAGTTCTCTTTTACTGCAGTTTTTCTGGTTCACTACCAAACTAGGATTTGGATTTCCCGAAGATATAGACACCCAAAAACTTATATCTAGGTATCAATATATGCGCTATGGGAGAGAACAAATTTCTACACAAGAAGATATTCAATCCTCCAACATTTTCAGAAACCCTAATTTCTTCCAGAGAGGGAGGAGGGATAATTTCACCTTGTGAAAGATGCTCCAATCGGTTATCTTTGATACCATGTTAAGTTTTCATATGATATAGTAGACTCAATAGTATTCAATTCAGAAATCACAACAGCATATCAAGAATCACTGATAGAAACACAATCACAAGATGGACACAACATTTATCCTGGGAAACCCTCAAGAGGAAGAAAACCCAGCAAAAACTTCCTCTATATAAGATGTGCTAAAAGACAACTACAAAAATAGTTTTTCTCCTTTTGTTCTCTCTCTCTCTCTCTCTCTCTGTCTCTCTCTCTCTCCTATGCTCTACACAATTGAGTGAGTCTATGTTCAAATAAGAAGCACAACTCCTCTATTTATACACATGTGTCAATTTGAATTTTGCACTAGACAAGTCGGGAATAATAAAATCTCCCTTGGGTTACATCAGTAAAATACATTTAGAATATCCTTTGAAGTTAGAATATTTCAACAAGATGTGCTTCTCATTCAACACAACATAAACACTCATGTGCTCGAGAGCTTCTTGCTCAACACAACATAACACTCATGTGCTCCAGAGCTTCTCGCTCAACACAACATAAACACTCATGTGATCTAGAGGTTCTTGATCAACAAAAACATTTTAAATACTCATGAGCTCCAGAGCTCCTCGCTCAATAAAAAACATCTGATCAATCATGTGCTTTAGGGTCCACTCCCAACACATAAAATCATACATAAAACATATGTAATTAGATTAAGCCTAATATATCAAAAAATCATCATGTTCATATGCAGTGGGGTTCTAGACC
Organism: Pseudotsuga menziesii; assembly: GCA_001517045.1. Taxonomy (NCBI): domain Eukaryota; kingdom Viridiplantae; phylum Streptophyta; class Pinopsida; order Pinales; family Pinaceae; genus Pseudotsuga; species Pseudotsuga menziesii. The sequence goes on along the minus strand of LPNX010951364.1, from coordinate 167,807 downwards.
CAATATACCATAAAAAAACATCAAAGTAATATCATAATCAATGGGGCTGATGCCCATAAGTGTTAGGTCAAAATTTGGGATATTACACTTTATAACAAATACATGCTCACCTACTTGGAATTCCTTCTGAGTTCTTTTAAGGTCTAAATGAGTCTTTTGTCTGTCCTATGCAGTTTTCAAATTGCTTTGTACCTGTTTCACTATTAGTTCTAGTTCTTTTAACAATACAGGTCCTAACATCAATCTCTCAACCAGATTACTCCATGAAATGGGAGTATTACATTTCCTACCATACAATATTTCAAAAGGACTAAGTTTAGCTGAAGCTTGATAATGATTATTATACGCAAATTTGACTAAGTGCAAATAATCTTCCCACTTCTTGAGATAGGTTCTAACATATGTTTGTAACATGTCCGCTAGAACTTGGTTGACTCTTTCTATTTGTCCATCCATTTATGGATGATAAGTACTATTAGAATTCAATTTAGTATCTAGTCCTTTAAACAATGAATTCCAAAAATTACCAGTAAACTTAGGATATCTGTTAGAAATTATTACCTTTGGAACTCCTTGCAACCGAAAAATTTCCTTCATAAAGATTTTAGCAATGTTAGCAGCCTTATGAGTTGTTTTAACATGTATAAAATGTGTTTCCTTTCTTAGTTTGTATACCACTACCATTATAGAATCATTTTGTTTCTTATTTTTAGGAAATTGAGTTATAAAATCAAGACTGATAACTTCCCATTTTCAATTTGGAATTGGCAGTGGTTGCAAAAGTATTAATTTGCCACAGTAATCTAGGGACTAAACACAAGTCTCATCAAATATTAATAACAAATAGTCAAGAAAATGGTGTAATAGGGATACAAAATGAGTAGCCGCTCTGTATATTCACACAAAGAATGAGTAATACAATACAATGATCATGCTACAAGCATGAATGACAAAGCAATTTGAATTCCCAAGGAGGTCATTTGAATTGAATGAGTGAGTCTAGCTTAACTGAATGTAAGCCACAATCAACACTCAAGTTAACCACTAATCAAAACCCTAATTGACTCAATTGATCCCTAACTAAAGTTGGAGTGCAATAAATGACTAAGTCTAACTGACAGTAGCTCAAACACATGTCACTGCAAGCCAACCAATAAGTGGTAGTGAATCAATGAATCCAATGAACCCCGATGAGGTTAACTAAGGTGTAACTGACCATCAGAAGTGGTTGGAGTTGGCCCTGTTGACTCCAGTTCATTAAATAATCAATAAATAATCAATTTAATGGAGGAATGTGCCTTCACTACTCTATTTAACTGATTGTAACCATTAGTTAGCAATATGAGGCATTAATGACACTCAGATCCCCCCTGGAGTGCTCTAGTTAGCCTCCCCGAATGTAGGAGAAGGATAAGTTAGCCTCCTTGACTAAAGGTAGGTGTGGGTGTGATCTAGATGATGTCATCTAGTGCTCCTTTGATGTCAATTAAGTCAATAAAACTTAGGGCAGTGGTTTAACTAGGCCAAATTGGCAAAAATGAGTGTGTATGTTGGTAAATGTCTACAACACTCCCCCTTAAGCTATACTCAGGAAGAGTAGAAAACATAAAGTGCATAATAATTCTAAGGCCCCACCAACAAAGTCCATAGGTCACCCTATACAATAAAGTAACTGCTTAATATAACCAAGGAAATGGGGAAAACCTCATGGGAAAAATACCCCCCCTCAAACTAAGAAATAAATCAAGAAATGGTTCTTCTATGCAGCAGCATCCTGAGAATGTGCATGTGAACCTATGAATCCAAACTAAATGAATATGTTTGGAGGATTCTTCCACTTTGGAAGAAGAACAATGCACTCAACTGAATAAAAAATATAAACAGCTGCATGGTGAAAAATGGACCCATGTAGAGCAACTGAAATCATATGAATAGAGAGCAAAGGTTCTTGAGGATTCGAACCATGTGTGGAGCACAAGAAAATGATATGTTAGAGCCTTTAACAGCAAACCATGATTGGTAAAATCAGCCCCAATTCTTAGGAGCAAGTGTCCAAGCGGATGCAAAATGTCTTCCTCTTTACTAGTTCTGTGAGGAGATGAGCATGTGACCAAAGGTAGAGAAGCCTCGGGATTGTGGATAACGAATTATTAAGGTCCATAATATGATATAGCTTCTGGAATAGCTAATGAATCACATAATAAAATATCAGAAACCTCCTATGAGGAAACTAACACCAAATCGCCATCAGCGGTTTTGAAGAGAAAGTGCGGTACTTGATTTTTCACACCGGAATTGGTGAGAGCAGCTACAAGCATGAATGAAATATTTTGTATTTTAAAATATGAACCAAATAATATTAGATCAAAAATTAAATCAGATATAAATAATTTCACAACAGATCTAAAACTGTCAAATGAAATCAAATCCCGTGCAACAATTTTGTAGGAGACTTGCGGTACTTGTTTCTTCACACCAATGATAAGAATAGCTACAAGCAGTACTGAAAGATTATGAATTTGAAATATTAAACCAATAAATATTAGATAGGATCTAAATAATATCATACAATATCCAATAAGGTTCATATCAGATCCAAATAAATTGTCAACTGAGACGGTGGATGCACAACTTTCTTCTTCTTTAAAATTCAGGATTTTGCTACATGCAATCCTGCAGGAATTTGCTGTAAGATCTAGATCATGGGGAGAAAATGGATCAATTTTGTAGTCTGATATTTCTTCCAAAATATCCAAGGTATCACATATTTGTACACCAGCGGCAACATTAGAGGAAGAAAAACCAATTTTCTCTTCACTTTCAGAAGCAATTACTAGTAAATTTTGCAGAGAATTCAAAGGAAAATCACCGATGAATGTTTGCATGGAAGTGCAGCAGTGTTTTTATTAAATATTATAGATTCAAATGTCTTCTTCTATTTCAGAAATATGAATATATGAGATATCATAGATCTCATGAACTTTCGGAGCACCAGGAGAAGGAGTCATTGCATGGAGACTTTCTTCAATTCGATTTGACTCTATAGAAGATTCTGCTTCATGTTCATCTTCAACAACTTCATTAGAGAGAGTAGATGATGATAATTTTGAGTAAATAATGCTTGTGCTATTGGATGTGATCTCCAGAGTTCCATTATGATCCTCATTGTGCTTGCCAAAGGTTCTATCCAATTTTGTCCAGAGATCTTTTGGGTATTCAGTAGAACCAATAAGGTAGCGCAAGCTAGGAGAAAGGGCCAAACATATTGCTCCAAAATCTCTATCGCTGTCATTTAGCTATTCATTCTCATTCTGATAAGACTCTTTTCCAAGTCCAGTAGACAACTCATAGAGACCTTATCTCTTTAGAGATGCAATCATCTTCAACTTCCATTCTGAATAGCTTGTGAATGGGGTGAGAAGAGGGACTGATGAGTCCATTCGAAGTTGTACCTATTAAAACCTACAAATCACAACAAAAGGGGTACCATAAGGTTAGAAAACCTGCACATTTTAGGCTTTCATCACACCTAGCATAGTTGATCAAGCAAGTTTGACCAACAATTTCCTTACTTGGGTTATTAAGTGGTAAGCCTTGGCTTCTAGTGCAGTGATGGAATTTTTGAGCTTTGCTCAATTTTTCATGCAAGATCTTCCACATTAATGTAGGGACTAAACAAAAGTCTCATAAAAGATTAATAACAAATAGTCATGAAAATGGTGTAATAGGGCTACAAAACGAGTAGCTGCTCTATATATTCACACAAATAATGAGTAATACAATACAATGATCATGCTACAAGAATGAATGAAAAATAAATTTGAATTCCCAAGGAGGTCATTCGAATTGAATGAGTGAGTCTAGCTTAACTGAATGTATGCCATAGTTAACACTCAAGTTAACCACTGATCAAAACCCTAATTGGCTCAACTGACCCTAACTAAATTTGAAGTGTAATAAATGAATGATTCTAAACTGAAACTAGATTAGACACATGTCACTGCAAGCCAACAAATAAGTGGTAGCACATCAATGACTCCAATGAACCCCGATGAGGGTAACTGAAGTGTAACTGACCATCAGAAGTGGTTGAAGGCGCCCCTGTTGACTCCAGTTCATTAAATAATCAATAAATAATCAATTTAATGAAGGAAGGTGCATTGAATACTCTATTTAATTAATTGTAATCATCAGCTAGCAATATGAGGCATTAATGACACTCAGATCACCATTGGAGTGCTCCAATTATCCTGCTCGAATGTAGGAGAAGGCTAAGTTAGCCTCCTTGACTGAAGATAGGCATGGGTGTGATCTAGCTAATGTCATATAGTGCTCCTCTGGTGTCAATTAAGTCAATAAAACTTAGGATAGTGGTTTAACTAGGCCAAATCGACAAAAATGGGTGTGTATGGTGGTAAATGTCTCCAACAAAAAGACCTGTTGGGTTTTGATGTTCAACTTTAACTTGTTGACACTCTATACACCTAGCTATATATTCAGCAACTTCGCTCTTCATATTAGGAAAAAAAATACTATTTTCTTAACATTGTTATCATCTTTTGATAACCTGGGTGTCCAGAATAAGGAATTTTATGTACTTCATTTAAAATCGACAATTTAATTTCTTGATGTTAGGCACATACAGTCTATTTTTATACAACATTAAGCCTTTTTCATTTACACTGTAATCTGTCTTCAAATTTTAAGATTCATTATCAGTTAATTTTTCTCTTAGATTTTGGTATTCCTTACAGTCTATTTTTGTTCCTTCTTACAATTTATCATCTAATTCTATTTTTTAATTGCTAATGCTAGCTATAAAATTTGTTATTGCATTTCTGCTTAAGGCATCAACCACTTTTTTTTCCTTTCCTCTGATGTGTTTGATCACATAATCATATTCGCTAAGGAAATCTAACCATGTAGGTTGCCTCGCATTTAGATTTCATTGATAAAACAAACATTTCAAGATTATTTTATTAGACATTAACAAAAATATTTTACCAATTAGATGATGGAGCTACATTTTTTAGACCATGAATTATGGCAACCAAATCTAAATCATATGTTGCATAGTTATTTTCCTTTGTTTTTAGCTTCCATGATTCATGAGTGATTGTGTGAACTTCTTGTGTTATTACTCCTCCCAAACCTTCATTGTATGCATCAGTGAACACCACAAAATCCTTGTTTGGATCTGTTATTTTTAATATAGGTGCAGTAATTGATAATTATGTTAATTTCTTAAAGCTTCACACTTTTGATTGTAGACAAATATTTTTCCCTTTTTCTGTAAGGATGTTATGGGATTTATAATATTTGAAATTCCTTCAATGAATTTCCTGTAATAACCCATAATTCACATGAATGATTGTGTGGAAATTAAACCCAGTAATAGATTAATTTTACTCACAACAATTAACAATTGATCATGCAAAATCACTCACAAAAGAGACTGAAAATGGAGCTGTAACACTAAACTGTATTATGTAAGTGTACAATAGCCAACCCTATAATAACATAGGCTACTGAATAAATAAAATACATCAAGGATTCGATTGCATGAGGAGCAAATCAAATCTAGCATAAAGCAGGCTTACCAAAAATAAGCAAATCCCCCATATGCGTAAAAAGCTGATCCCAAATTTGTCATGGAGCTCACGAATTGGAAAAAATGCTTAGGAAAGCTAAGGAGTGGTGGAATGGTAGCTCATACATGCTTTTGCATGGAGAAAAGAGAGGATGATGTGTAGGACAAAAAACTAGTCAACCTCACATAGTCTGGCTTTTCCTTTTGCCTTAAAACACTGAAAAAGCAGGCAATAAAGCAAAAAAAGCAGAAGGGCGCCTAGGAGGCAAGGAATAAAGAAGAATTGATTCCTTTAGCTCTCCCATGTGCCACATGAGTCAAATAAGGCAAGTTTTACCATTATGGATAGGCAAATAGCAACTTGCACAAGGTGGGACACATGAACTAGGCAAATAAGACAAAAATAATGAAATTAATGTCTAAGTGGGTAAACTATGGGTTGATTATTCTAACACCTCCCCTTAAGCCAGATTTATGAGTAATATATCAAAAATATAGGGCCTAGCAACAAGGCTTAGTCACCCTTTTACATACTACATTTCCATACAACCAAGGAAAGAGGCAAAACCAACTTGGGAAAATCCTCCCTTAAACATGGACTGTAAAACAAAATTTTGGAATCTTGTCTTCACTCATGCTTCACAACATGATCAGCAATCCCCAGCGGTGATTTGAGATTGCTGAAGGTCTTCTCACAAAATGCTTCAAATGGTGAAGATATCAGCTACTTGTTCTGAAGATGAACAGAAGAGTAGGTGAATGGTGCCATCATGCACAAGCTCTCTGATGTAGTGCATATGGATCTCAATGTGTCTGGTTCTCTGCTTTTGAACTGGATCCTTGCAGATTCAAATGGTACTCTGGTTATCACAGTAGATGGTAGTTGGGTACTCTAGTTCGAAGCCACACTCTCCAAGTAAACCCTGCAACCATAAACATTGAGTTGCTGCATTAACAACTCCTTTGTACTCAGCTTCTGTAGATGAGAGTGCAATGGAACTCTGTTTCTTACTTGACCAGCTGATTGGACCTTCTACAAGCATGAACACATATCTTGATGTGGACTTTCTGTCTGTTCTATCACCTTCCCAATCACTGTCAGTAAATCCAATCAAATCAAGATCAGATTTTGCTTTATAGAAGATCCCATGTGTCCTTGTTCCCTGAACAAAGTTAAGGATCCTTTTGGCTTCTTTCCAATGGATCTCTTGAAGCTGATCCATGAATCTAGAAGCCACACTGCATAACAAATATCAGGTCGAGTATGTGTCAGATACAACAAACATCCAATCAATTGCCTATACAGTGTATTGTTTACCATCGGTAAAGAATCAGCTTCTTCCAGCTTCACTCCTGAAAGGAAAGGAGTTTTGCTTGCTTTGCAATCCTTCATTTTGAATTTGTTCAGCAAGTCCAAGGCATATTTGGACTGGTGCACCTTGATTCCCCAAGCCCCAAAAATTGACTTAAGAGCCCCAAATCTATCATGGAGAAAGCTTGGTTCATAGCACTCTTCAAGGAAGCAATCTTAGCCTGTGAGCTTCCTGTAATGAGGAGGTCATCAAAATATAACAAAATGATCATTAATGAACCATTAACTAACTTCAAATAGACATTTGGATCTGATTTGCACCGAACAAAATTCAGTGATGGCAAGAAGCTATCGATCTTGGCATACCAAGCCCTGGGGGCTTGCTTTAGCCCATACAATGACTTTCTCAACCTGCACACAAGAGAAGGGTTATTAGCAAAACCTTGAGGCTTCTGCATATATATATCGTCAGTGATATATCCATTCATGAAGGCACACTTTACATCCATGTGATGTACCTCCCTTTGCCTTGAGGTTGCAATGGCTAGAGCTAGCCTGATGGAATCCATTTTTGCCAGTGGGGAAAAGGTCTCATTGTAATCTATGCCATGAACCTGTGAGTAGCCCTTGGTTACCAATATATCCTTGTACTTTAGTGGTGAAACATCAGTAGAAAATTTGGTCTTATAGACCCACTTACACTGGACTAACTTTCTTCCTGGAGGAAGATCCACTAGCTCCCATGTGTTGCTCTTCTGGAGTGAGCTGAACTCCTCCTTCATGGCTGTTTTCCATCTTGGATCTCCTACTGCTTCTTCATATGTTTGAGGATCATACTCCACCATCAAATATCATTTTTCAGCAAACATAGGATCCTTCATGCACAAACCACTCTCAAATTGAGATCTAGTCCTCCTTGGGTCATTGGGATCCCCAGCTAGCTTTCCGGCTGCATGTAGTGTCTTAGCTGCCCATTTTGGCCTTGTAGGGATGTTAGGGTCTGCAATAAACTCATCTCCATTAGACAAATCAGAATCAACATGTTCAACAAACTCTTTACTTACTTCTTGAGGTTCAGGTGGTGAAGAGGCTTCACCAACTTCCACTGCTACAAGGGGTTCTTCTTCAAATTGAACACACCTTTCAATGAAGGCTTTGTTTGTGCTCAAATTTATCAACTTGTACCCTTTTGAATCTTCAGAGTATGCAACAAAAATACAGTCTTGGATTTGGGGCTACAAATCCTTCCTCTTCTCTGTTGGGATTCTAGCCCAAGCCTTTGAGCCAAAAATCCTGAAATGGGTCACATCTGGCTTGTGCCCACTCCATGATTCGAAGGAAGTTATGCCATAAAGCTATTTGTGAGGCACCCTATTCTGGATATAGGCTGCACAGTTGATAGCTTTGGCCCAGTACTTTGGTGGCAAAGTTTTGGCCTCCATCATGCATTTTGCCATCTCCTTCAGTGATCTGTTCTTCCTCTCAGCAACACCATTTTGCTGTGGTGTGTAAGGGATAGAATGTTGCATCCGAATACCTGCATCTGCATAATAATTAATAAACTCATACTTGACATACTCACCACCATTGTCAGATCTGAGGGCCTTGAGTTTCCTCCCAAACTGGTTTTCAACCAAAGCCTTAAAGACTTTGAATAGGCCAAAAACTTCAGACTTGTGTTTCAGGAAGTGAACCCAGCAATACCTGGAAAAGTCATCAATAAAGGTCAATGCATATTTTTCCTGAGTCATGGAAATATGAGGGAATTGGCCAGCAACATCATTGTGAATTAGCTCGAGGGGTGCAGAGGTTCTCTCATCACTAGCTCTCTCAAATTTGTGCTCTGGGTGTTTTCCTAGGATACGACCTTGGCAGACTCCTTTGGAAAATTTTATCTTGGGAAACCCTATGACCATCTCTTTCTCACTAAGATCAGATAGATACTTGTAGTTTAGGTGGCCAAATCTTTCATGCCATAGCTTGCTAGCTTCATTAGCATGAATCAGAAGAGCAGAGGGGTTTGAGTAGGGTAGGAACTATAATAACATGTATACCTTTTGAGCATGATTTGCAACTCCTTTTGTAATGAATCTACCACTTGAGATCTCTATGATCTCAACTTCATCAGGGGAGAATATGAACTTCTTAGGAGACCCAGTGTGGGTCATCTGGTACACTGACAGGAGGTTGGAGGCGAGACCAGGGACATACATCACATTGTTGAATTGACCATGATCAAGATCTATCCTTCCTTTGCCCATACTTTCAGTTAGACAGTCATCTCCCAGTACAATAGATGATCCTTTCGACTTGTCCAGTGAGGAGAAGGACTCCTTAGTCGAAACCATGTGTCTTGAAGCTCCAGAATCAATGATAAACCTGGGTGAGCTTGATGTACCAACAACCAATGCATGAACTCTCTCTCTGTCATCTGAACTTGATCCTCCTTCTCTCTTCTTTGAGCTTTCTGGAAGGGAGATGCCATTCTTCTCCAGGATTTGGGTCAGCATATCAATTTTCTTTTTCATACAAGAGCTTTCAAAGTGATTGCCCTTATTGCAGTATGTGCACTTGTTCATTTCACCTTTGCTTTTCTTCTTCTGCGTATTCTTCTTGGGACCTTGTAGATCCTCCGGAGACTGTTTCTTGTCTCTCTTTTGCTCAGGTGGCTTTTTATCTTTCTTTTTGCTTTTTGAATCCACCTTCGAATCTCCATCAATCAAAGCTTGATCTTTGGATGGTTTGATGGTGCCCATCATCACCAGCTTGTCCTATTCTTGTGTGAGAGATTCCATGAAATCTGTAAGGCTAGGCATCTTCCAGGCTCGAGCTGTCAGTTTTGTGGCATAGAAGGTCGAAACAAACACTGAATAGTCAGGGCCTAGCTTCAAGAGGATGGCCAGTATGAGCTGATCATCTTTCTTTTCAATACCACACTGTTTCAGCTGCAAAACTAGTGCTTTGAACTTGGAGAAATATAGCTGCAGGGATTCAAATCTATTTGGACTCAGAGAAATCAGCTCATTTTAGATTTTATGTCCCCTCATCTCATCTATCTTTCCAAAAAGATCAGAAATATTCTCCCATAATTCATTCGGTGATGTCAATCCATCAAGATGGAAAAGGAGGTCTCTGGAAATACTCAGGCATAGAAGGCCATAGGCCTCATCCCTCCTGTTGTGCCATTTTATCTTCTCTGCAGCTGCATTGGGCTCTGCTTCTGTTGCCATAGTCACCCTGTAGAGGCCTTTCTCTCTCAACAGTATCTCCATCTCTGCTTTCCATTCAAAGAAATTGAAGGGAGTCAAGATAGTTTTCTATGATTGATCCATAGCTTAGAAAATCTGTCCCAGCTGTCAGTAGAAGGTTCCCAGTCACTGATGTCGAACCTGCGAAACAATTTTTTAAGGAGAGAATACAATCTATACCAGCTCTGATACCATGTGGAAATTAAACCCAGTAATAGATTAATTTTACTCACAACAATTAACAATTGATCATGCAAAATCACTCACAAAAGAGACTGAAAATGGAGTTGTAACACTAAACTGTATTATGTAAGTGTACAATAGCCAACCCTATAATAACATAGGATGCTGAATAAATAGAATACATCAAGGATTCGATTGCATGAGGAGCAAATCAAATCTAGCATAAAGCAGGCTTACCAAAAATAAGCAAATCCCTCATAGGTGTAAAAAGCTGATCCCAAATCTGTCATGGAGCTCACGAATTGGAAAAAGGGCTTAGTCAAGCTAAATAGTGGTGGAATGGCATCTCATACATGCTTTTTCATGGATAAAAGAGAGGAGGATGTGTAGGACAAAAAACTAGTCAACCTCACCTAGTCTAGCTTTTCCTTTTGCCTTAAAACACTGAAAAAGCAGGCAATAAAGCAGAAAAAGCAGAAGGGCACCTAGGAGGCCAGGAATAGAGCAGAATTGATTCCTTTAGCTCTCCCATGCACTACATGAGTCAAATAAGGAAATTTTGACCATTATGGATAGGCAAATAGCAACTTGCACAAGGTGGGACACATGAACTAGGCAAATAAGACAAAAATAATGAAATTAATGTCTAAGTGGGTAAACTATGGGTTGATTATTCTAACAGATTGTACATCCATTACATCTTTGTGAACATGCCATTCAATTATTTCTTTTATCTTTTCCAGGTCTACTGATATTCCTTCGTTTGATATCATGTGACCTAGATACTATATTTTATCTTTGAAGAAATCACATTTACTAAACTTAGCATAAAGTTTATGTTCTCTCAAAACCTATAGTATTATATGCAAGTGTTCATCATGTTCTTTTTTCATTTTTGAATAAATTAATATGTCATATATGAATATGACTACAAATTTATCTAAGTATTTGCTTAATACATTGTTCATTAAACACATAGAAGTTTTTGGATCGTTTATTAACCCAAAGGGCATAACTACAAATGCATAGTTCTTGTATTGGGTTCTAAAAGAAGTTTTAAAAATATCTTTGTCTTTAATTTTGACTTGATGATATCCAAACCTCAATTCTATTTTTGAAAATATCATCCCTTTGTGTATATAATCGAATAGATCATCAATGCAAGGCAAAGGATATCCATTTTTAATTGTCATTTTGTTAAGTTGACGGTAGTTTATACGTAGATGTAATGCACCATCTTTCTTTCTAATGAATAAGACAGGTGCTCCACAAGGGGATACACTTGGTCTTATATAATTTTTTTCTACCAGTTCTTGTAGTTGTAATTTCAATTTCTTAAGTTCTAAAAAGTTAATTCGATAAGGAACCTTTGAATTAGGTACAACTTCTTGTACTAACTCAATAGTAAAATCCAGATCTCTCTCTAGAGGTAATCCTGGAATTTATTCTGGGAAAACATCTGAGAAATATTGTAAGATTAGAATATCATAGAAATTCATCTTCTCTTCTTTATTCGTGTTTTCGTTATTTATTATATCTACAAAAAAAAATTTACATCCTTTCCTTACGTCCTTTTTAATTTGTAATGCTGATATTTTTCTAATAGACACATTCCTAGGTATCCCTTTGACTGTAGCTCTTTCTCCTTTATCATTTAAATAGGTAAATGTTTTCTCAATACAATTCAAAACTACTTGATGTCTTTCCAGCCAATCCATACCTATGAAAATGTCATAAGACCATAACGGCAATACATTAAGCATTACTTGAGTTTTGAACTGACTCATAAACATTTCACATCTTTCAACATAATTAACTACTTTTCTTTTGGTTCCTTTAGCTAATTGAACCAACCAAGAATTTTCAAACTTTTTCAAAGGTAAATTGCATTTTTCTACTATATTAGGTGACACGTAGCTTAAACTAGTACCAAGGTCAATCAGAATAGAAACATGATGGTTTTGTATCATACCTTGTATTTCTAGCATGGAGTTTTAATGATTATCCTATTGATTCTCCAAGGCTACATTGATTCTAGGCATTTCATTTGCTACGTCACCAATCATTTCTTCCTCCTGGATTGTATGCACATTGCTGAAGTTCCCCTTTATATTCGGACAATACTTTGGATAATGAGGTCCTTGGAATTCCCATCATTTTACAGGTTCCTTATGTTCATTGCTTTTAACATAATTAGTAGGCATGACTCTGCCTATTGGTGTTGTAATGTTTGTCTATGTTTTACCTTTAAAATATATTTCTTGATAATTATTCTTAGAGAAATTCCAAGAATTAGTTATGAACATTTTATTAGGATTAAAACCTCTTATTTTGTGATCAAAGTTACTGGTTCTTTTACTCTTCCAGTTAGGTATATATTCATTCTTATTCTTACTTTGTTCATAATAGAAGTTGGCTTTTCTCATTGCCTCTTCAAGGGTCTTTGGATTATCAAATTCAATTATGTCCTTGAATCTAGTAGGAAAGAAGCTTAGAAACATCGGTATCTTAGTCTTTACATCAATTACATATAGTACATATCTTACTAAACTTAAAAATTTACTACTTAACTCTTTCATTCACATTGAACCTAGTTTACATTCATAAAACTCTTTATCACTTTCTTCATAATATTGTTCGGATAAGAATTTCCTTTTAAAGTATTTTTTAAACAATCTCTAGGTTAAATATTTTTCCTTAAGTTTTTTAACTCTTTGTATATCCTGCCACCAAATGTCATCCTTTTCGGTTAGGTTATAGATAACAATCCGGGCTTTCAGTCTATCAGAGTAGTTATAAATCTAAAAGTACTTTTTCATACCCTAAGTATTTTATGGCCCTTTGGAATGAAATCAATGTTCCTATGTTGAAAAAATTTGTCGCTTTACCAAGGTATGTTGTTCATTGTCTGTGTAAATGGTGGTGGAGGAGTAGAGGCTCTTGGCCCTCAACACAATTCAAACCCATGTTCTCGCTCGTGGAACTGGTTTACAAATTTTGTGGTACCGTTGAAGGAATTCTTGTCATTTCCATTTCTTCCTCTATGAGACACCGTAAGTTAATGTTTCTTATGTTTTCGGTTAAATTCTTCAAATCTTTTTAAATACCATTTTACATCCAAAAAACCCATTTGACCTTTGCATTATTCTTTTTCCAAGATTTCTTGATTGTAGAAGTTTCATTTGGAAATGATCCTTCTTTGAGGAGGTGGTACCCGATCTTCAAAATACCTAATACCCTACCTTCCTTGCTCTTATGACTATGAGAATTGCAGCTACAACATTGGAAAATGCTCTTATGGAATGGGGTTCACTCCTGCATTTTTCTTTCATGGATAAGAAAAATGGTAAACCCTTGTGGTTCTACCTACGACACTTACAATTGTTTTTATAAATGGTCTCCCTTCGACCGTAGAGTTTTAAGGGAACCGTAATGTTAAATCATGCCTTAGTTTTCTGTAGATTTAAAAACATAGTTATATCCTTAGATGTATTTGAGCACATTAAGTGCGGTTGTTTTTTGACTTTTTCTTTGAACTTGTAAAGGTTTGATTTTAAAATGGAAACCCGTGAGGGATTTGGTTGTTATCTATATTTTATCTAAACTCTATAAGTAGTTTTTTTGTGTAAATATCTAAACCTTCAAGCTTTTTCTACTGTAATTTTAATCAAAATCCTTTTTACTGTTTCTTAGTTTGAATTTTTTAAGGTCGCGAGGCCAAATTTTTCAGTCGAATGGTTGGTGAAATCTATGGACTCTCCGTCATTCTCTGTTTATAATAATGGCAAGTATTTTGTTATTAAGCGTTCAGATATGGACTAGAAATTAGTTAACTAAATAAATGAGGAAGTCGTAAGGTTGTTGCGAATCCCCCTTAAATGTTTTTACTATTTGTTTTGAAGGATTCCACAGTATACTATGATGGTATTCATCCTACAATAAGGGTTGTGACCTACCAACATTATTTATTTAGTTTTTTCCATGGGGGTAAATAATGTTGAATTTTTCATATGCTTAGCTAAGGCATCAATATTTCATTTCATTTTCATAACAAAAGCATATAAACAGGATCACTGAAAGATAGACAAGCACAACCATACAAAAGGAACACAAAGATTATCCTGGGAAAACCCTAAAGGGACAAACCCAGCAAAAGCTTCCTCAATATAGATGCCCCAAAAGATAAAAGATAAAACCAACAAGGAGATCAAAGCCTGATCCTCCTCCTTCTCCAGCTACTTCTCTCTTCTCCACTAATTCCCTACACAAGTGAGAGTGTGTGTGTCCAAATGAGGAGTGCCACACCTCTATTTATATTCATCCATTCACTTTAATTAACTCATCTGACATGCAGGCTCAAGTTAATCATGTAGGCTCAAGTTACACATGTAGGATCAAGTAATCACATTGGGTGCTAATGACCCACCTTTACAATTAGAGGGGACTACTTCACGACTCTTATTAGTTCTTCCAATTAAAAGCATCAGGGTACAAAGTAATACAAGTGGTTCTCCTGATAGGACCATCAAGGACCACAAAAGATACACATAGAATATACTTCAAAGTTACAATATTTCAACACTCCCCCTTAACAAGAAGGGTATTCTACAACAACATCAACAACAACAATAATAGTAGAGAGAGAGATAGAGGACATCATCAACATCATTAGGGTAACACATATATAAATCATTAGAAGCTTTTCAACATCATGTAGTCTTCATCTTCAATCTTCATTCTTTAGCAACATCAACACTTTGACCTCTTCGATCAACAACAATATTTGACCGCTTCGATTAGCAACATCTTTGACCTTTCAATCAGCAACAACATCATCTTCAGCACTTTGAACTTTCAATCAACAACATCATATTTAGTACTTTGACCTTTCGATTAGCAACATCATCTTCAGTACTTTGATCTTTCGATCAGCAACATCATCATCATCATACTCTGATCTTTCGAATAGAAACATCATCATCATCATACTCTGATCTTTCGAACAGAAAAATCATCATCATCATACTCTGATCTTTCGAACAACAACATCATTGTCATCATACTCTGATCTTTCGAACAACAACATCATCATCATCATACTATGACATTTCGATCAGTACGTCATCATCATCATCAACAACCTACAATCCAAAACATGAAGATGAAAGTGTTCGGATCACTTTTGGACCTAAGTCTAGGGATGATACAATCCTACCACTTTGACGGGGACCAAAATCTTCGGATACATTTTGAACCAAGGTTTAGGGATTATGTAATCCCACCACATTCATGGGGGCCGAGACCTCCAGATACATTTTGAACCGAGGATCAGGGATTATGCAAGGCCACCACATCCATGGGTTTCAAGACCTCTGGATACATTTTGAACCAAGGTTCAGGGATGATGCAATCCACCATTTTCATGGGGGCTGATACTTCCAAATACATTTTGAACCGAAGTTCAGGGATGATGAAATATGCCACTTTCATAGGGGCTGATACCTCTAGATCCATTTTGAATTGAAGTTTAGGGATGATGCAATCCATCACTTTCACGGGGGTTGAGACCTCTGGATACATTTTGAACCGAATTTCAGGGATGATGCAATCCTACCACATTCATAGGGTTCAAGACCTCTGGATACATTTTGAACCAAATTTCAGGGATGATGCAATCCCACCACATTCTCGAGGATCAAAGTCACCGGATCTATTCTGGACAAATGTCCCAGGATGATACAATCCCTCTTCATTCTCGAGGACCGAGGTCACTGGATCACTTTAGGGAAGGTACCGAGGGATGATACAATCCCACTGCAACATCACTACTCCCCCTTTCGAGGAAGGTCCTTCTGAACAACACCAAGCTTGTCTTGAAAGTGTTTGAACTTTGCTCAAGACAGAGGCTTCGTCAACACATCATCATCGAAACCATCATCATCTACATCTTCAGTATGTGAATATTGAACTATCACCATCTGTATCTCCAGTATGTGAATACTAAAAGCATCATCATCTATATCTTTAGTATAGAAATACTGAAAGCATCATCATCTCTATATTCAGTATAGAAATACAGAATCACCATCATCTGCATGTACATTATGTAAAGACTGAAACATTATCTATATCTTCAATATGGGAATACTAAATCATCATTTGCATCTTATCTTGTATGTAGAAATATCGGATTTCTATGTGTTACAATGGAACACAGGGTTCTTTGTCATCACAACTCTGGTTATCACATAGAATCATTGTAGTGTCCATCTTCAGGTCAAAGAGACCTCATATCAACTTCCGAAGCCATATGGATTCACAACTTAGTAGAGAAATCTGCTATGTAGTCTGCTTTAGCTGTGCTAAGAGAAACATTGGACCATTTCCTACTAAACCATGAACTCATAGCAGACCATAAACAAAAGCATCTACCTGATGTTCTTTTCTTGTATGAGATACTTCTATCCCAATCTGCATCTGTATATCCATACAATTTGTACTCATGGTTCACATCATAGTATAGACCAAAGTCTATAGTCACTTTCAGATATCTCATCACATGTTTTGCGGCTATCAGGTGAACCCGTCTAGGTTGAACTAGATATTGACTCGAGGTGTTCACAGCGAAACAAATGTATGGTATGGTATTTGTTAAGTACATCAATGACCTAATGATTTGTCTGTAGTGAGTCACATCCACTAATTTTGATGAGTCATTAGCTAACAACTTTAGGTTGGAATCCATGGGTGTGGCCATGGCTTTGCAATCCAACATATCAAATCTTTTCAATATCTCTACTACATACTTTCCTTGTTTGAGAAATATTCCTTCTTACTTCTAGACCTAGGAAATAATGCATTATCCCAAGGTCTTTCATATCAAATACTTCTTCTAGTTTCTTCTTGCTTTCCATGATCTGTTTCTCATTCCCTGTCAAGAATAAGTCATCCACATATAATAACAGGATGACAGGTTCATCTTCTACAACCTTGAGATAAAGGTTAGGATCAGCTTTACTCTTGGAAAATACCATAATTGACAGGAAACTATCTATTCTTCCATACCAAGCTCTGGGAGCTTGCTTTAGGCCATAGAGGGCCTTCTTCAACTTCAAATCCTTGTGACTATTTGATGTAAAACACTTTCTCAATCATACCATTAAGGAAGGCTTGTCTTTACTTCATCATGAAAGAAACTACCATGATAGTTCTGAAGGAAGTGTACCTTGCTTCCTAGAGTAAGTGTCTCTTCAGAATCAATTCCCTCTTTCTGATAGAAACCTCTAGCCATAATCCTTTCTTTACTTCTATCAGCAGCATATTTTATCTTACAAATCCATTTGGAAGATACCACATTCTTTCTTTCTGGTTTGATTACTATATCCCAAACATCATTTTAGTATTCTTTCATCATAACATCTTCCATGAGTTCATCTTGTTGGATCATCAACATATCCTAGTATTCTACATTCAACCTTGAAGGTTGGAACCCACTTTACTCTTGGTAAAGTCTCGATCCATCAGGAAGCTGTCCATCATATCGTACCGTGTCAAACTCAGATATCTTTTGTAGTCACTCCCCCTGAAGTGGAGCATCATATTCCTTCTTCATTCTGTATTGGTGGTTGTATGCTTGATATATACTGGTCAATAGAGTATGTCATGTCATAGTCTATTCTTTCTGAGGAAAATCATGAACCTTTCTTTGTGCACTTATTCTTGTAGATCCATATGGAAGATACTACGTACTTCCCTTTATGTCTCGAAATCATATCGTATACATCATTCCCCATGATTAACTGTTATTATTTGATCATAGCTTCTTTCATAGAATTCTTTTCTTCATCTTGAGTTATCTCTCATACCCATGGTGGTATTCATCCTTCAAGGTGGATCTACCACTCTCTGAAGCTCTTTCTTCTGTCATGGTGTCTCTAACCATGGGAGCTTCAAATTCATGTTTATTGGAGTGAATCTTGAATTGTCATCACTTGTTCTTCAGAACAAGTCTCATCCTTATTTTCTTGTAGGAGGTTGTATATGACCTTTCCAACAATTCAAATGCACCAGTTGCATGGTTAGAACTATTTCATAAAACATATGCATAACGGAAAATTCTTATGCATCATGCAATTGTTTAGCCAATACAACATTCATCCATATCTCACAAAAATTTTCTAGATGCCTTCCATCTCTACCATGACATCATTGAGATTGTGCACTAATCCAATATGTCAGCAAAGAGGTTTCATTCTAGATAAGTAGAAATGGAGATGTGTATAGCACCATGAGCTACTTACCCATCACATTCATATTAGTAGTATATTGTCATTAATGTGAACAGTTTATCATGCATAACCAATCAACTAAATATAATCAAATGCATAACAAAACAATATCATGCAATGACAATTGAATACTTATCTTTTATACGTTTTGTGGGTAGACTCTTTCTTGATCCTTCTACTTCATCATCCTCTTCATTCATGACATCATCATTTCTTATCCAAATGATAATATGGATAAGAGGTTCTTCAAGAATTGAGTTCTTCACATTCCTCGTCGCTTGAGGGATCTTCTTTGAATGGTGAGAGCTTGATATTCAATTGCTCCCATCTTCTTCTTCTCTTCTTATGAGTCAAGTGAAAGTAATCACTTCCTTCTGGCACACATTCCTCACATGAATGAATCCCATGATCCTAGGAGGATATTCAAGGTGGCTATCACCACTTCTGCATTCTTCACTTCTTCTTTTACGTGTTTCTTAGGGTCATCTTTTGATGTATGTTCTTTCCTTCTAATGGCTTGGTCAAGGAATCAAACATCTATTTCGGTGTCTTTAGGGAAGACAATTGTGGTACAAGTTGATCCGTGACTGAATCAACAATGATCTTCTTGGCCTTGACCAAGTTCTTCTGGTGTAAGGCTTTGAGGCTCATCTCCCTCTAGAACTGGAACCTCTCTACTCATGTAGGTGTCCAATTCATTTTCTTTAGAGAGATCAAATACTTCCATGCTTGGAATTTTTCAACTTCACCAAGTTGATCATCAAGCTGATTTGATAGATCACTTTGAAATGAGAACCTCAAATGTAAATAGAAAAATATTAGATCTTACCGATTTGAGGTGTCCGTCCTACTTTCGGAGCTGGATGATCTAGGGTTTGTCAGAGAAACCATAATTTTCAAAACTTGGGATATTTTAGATATTATTGGATAGAAATATAGATCTCTTAAAATGGAGCTGTCCAATGTACTCCTTTTCTAAAAATAGTGGAGGGAAGCTCCTGGAACAGGAAGCCCTAGTTTTCCAATTTCTTCTACAGAAATAGCTGTCACTATTTCTATGATATCTTTGAAATTACTACTCCTCTGTGTCTGAAATTTCAACCTCGCATTTCAATAATCCAACACCATAGGTTTAATCAAAATTGGTTTTACCAATTGGGATTTATGATCCTTTTCCTAAGGTGACCTATTACAGTACTACTCAGAACATCAAAGTTGTACAGCCTACCACGTGTCACTATTTCATCTTCTAGTTCTGAAATTAAGAACAAACAAAGTACAGTCTATGCACTTTCTAGAACATCTTTGGGAATTCCATTTGGACCTTTGTATCCCAAGCTATAGAAATTCTCCCAGGTGTCTTTTTTAGGGATGAATTATGGAAGAGGTTGGAACCCTAACTTGGAGGGATCATATCTCTTGGAATATAGCGAATAGGAGGCTGAATGTTGGATACAGTGTACATCTAGATGTTGTCTTCAGCCTCTGCAATTTTCAGCTCTTAAACCTTCGCCAATATTGGAATATAGCGAATGTACCAAAACTTAGTAGTTTTAGTATTTAGGATTTTTCTAGCTCGGGGTCAAACTAGGGTTTGACTTTCCCGAAGTTTCATCCAACCAAAATATTGATCCAGGTATCTAAACTTCGATTATGATGAGGAGAGTAATTGTATGCCAGGCTCACTCAAAAATTATTCTTCTATAACAATCCATAATTTCCCACACCGAAAACTAAAAATGATCGGAATCGAATTTCGCTTCGATAGAATAATGCGCCCTTCAATGGAGAGTCAGCCTAGCCTTCTTTTGCTGATCGATTGTGGAGAGAGAACCAAAAATTAAGAAGCCTTGGCTTATGTAGCTACAAAATGTCTTCTTTTAGGGTGGCTTTGAATCCATGGTGAATTTTTCATATGCTTAGCTAAGACATCAGTATTTCATTTCATTTTCATATCAAAAGCATATAAACAGGATCACTGAAAGATAGACAAGCAAAACCATACAAAGGAACAAAAAGATTTATTCTGGAAAAACCCTAAAGGAAAAAACCCCACAAAAGCTTCCTCAATATAGATGCCCCAAAAGATAAAAGATAAAACCAACAAGGAGATCAAAGCCTAATCCTCCTCCTTCTCTAGCTACTTTTCTTTTCTCCACTAATGCGCTACACAAGTGAGAGTGTGTGTGTACAAATGAGGAGTGCCACACCTCTATTTATATTCATCCGTTCACTTTAATTAACTCATCTGACATGTAGGCTCGAGTTAATCATGTAGGCTCTAGTTACACATGTAGGCTCAAGTAATCACACTGGGGTGCTAATAACCCACCTTTACAATTAAAGGGGACTACCTCATGACTCTTATTAGTTCTTTCAATTAGAAGCATGAGGGTACAAAGTAATACACGTGGTTCTCTTGATAGGACCATCGGGGACCACAAAAGATACATATAGAATATACTTTGAAGTTACAATATTTCAACAAATAATTGTATTTTTGGTTGGGCTGTGAATCCTATGTATTTGTAACTCTGTTAATTATTTGCAATTTATATATATTGAACTTAGTAAATGTCTATATTTTAATTATAGTTTAGTGTTGAAAGTTGTAAACCCTAAGTGTAGTGTAGAATCCTTTAGCTAACGAAAGAGACAATTTTTTAACCCTCTACTGGTTGTTCCTTCTAATTTAGACATTAACTAGTTATAAGCGACTCCTTCTTAACTAGAATGGTTGAAAAGTGTAGTTTATTCATTTATGTTCTTTTTGAATAAACTCCGGCAATAATGATTTATGGAATAATTAATAAGTATATAATTACTATGACACACACACACACACACACACACACACACACACACACATATATATATATATATATAGAGAGAGAGAGAGAGAGATATTCACTCTCTGCAGAGTTACTCTTGCATAAAATTGTATGACTTCCTTAATCCATAGTTTTCATTTTGTGTAAAACTAGCTTTGCCGACTGTAATGGAAGTTATAGGAATATATATTCTGATCTTTAACCTTTCTTTGATTTGCAAGAAAACTAGTAAAGAAAAATATAATAAGAAAATATTATATGAGTGAGATCGATGATCCTAAGTAAGAACTAGATGAAAGTAAAAGCATTATTTACTTAACAAAGATTATCCTAATCTATGACTATAATGATTGAACCAAAAGAAAATAATTAGGATAATGAACTCAGAAGAACTGTTATAACATCATACGAAAATATCTACAAATATTTTTTTATAGAACAAATTAAATTCTTTAGATACTAAAACATACTTCATAAAAACAATATACAAATCTATAATCTTTTTAACTAGTTCTACTAGAATCCTGTCACTAAATCATAGAATCCATCAATCATTAATAAAATTTTAGATACTAATTTAGGAATAAATAATAGCTAATAAAAAACAAATTAGAACCTAGATAGATTTGCAGAAGGGGAAACAACCACCCAAAGGAGACCGTTCCTCCCAACCGTCTCCTGAAAGCAGCAAAGATCACTTTATTTAGGACCTCCGATCCTATTCAATGAACCACTAGGACAAATATGTTGTGCAACAACCCACACATAAAATCTCTGCAACTTATCACTCAAAAGAAAACTTAACTCAACAATTTCACATTAGCTATCCCCTCATCGAATTCCTTGTGTGTCCTACATTTTAGTTTACAACATTCACAAGGTTCATTCACATGGAATAGAATGTAGTGAGCCTCCTTCTCAATTCGATGGTATTTATAATATTTCCTAGGTCTTTGGGCCAATTTTGAAATTAAATGAACCACCTGCTCATTTCCTCCTCTCAGGGAACATGACCACACTTTTAGGGATTTTTCTTTCTACAATAGATAGAAAGTGAAAGGCTAGTGTTTCCACTTGTCATTTAAGTTTCTACAAATTCCCTTTCCTCCTAGTGGGTTAGTGAACACTCTTTCAATAGTCTCGTTTAGATAGGTGTCTCTCCATTTAATTATTTAAATAAAATAAATATTCAATTACAACAATCTTTGGCCAACTTGGTCATAAACAATTTACACTAATTTTTAACATAATGTTTTCTCAAATAAATAAAATTGTTTATTTTTCAATTCTAGGTGGGTTACATGTACATTTGAGTTATTTTTATAAAGTAGGAACATTTCTACTTGCAACCCTTGTTTTTTTTGAAATTGTAATTTTAAAATAATAATATTATTATCTTGATCCTAATCATAATGATGATGGTTTCCATGTATTGAAACCAACCATCACCATCATCATGATAATGATAATAAGGATGTTTTTCTAATATATCCTTTGTTCCACCTCATTTAAAAAGTTCAGTGTTTGTGCAGTTTATTTATACCTATTATAATTATCTTTTAAGATAGTTTACATCAATTGAGAACAACAATCACTATCGTGATGATGATGATATACAACTTTAGTGTTTATGTAATGTATATAAGCCTATTACATAATATTTCTTAGAAACAGTTAGATTAAATATTTATTATGAGGACAACATATTACTTTGATGGCTTTCTTGTAATATCCTCTTGTAACCTATTGAACAAGTTCAATCATATTATGTAAATAATGTAAATATGTTAAATATGGATTTATAATGTGGTGCTCAAGTCCAGGGCTCCACTGGTGAATGGAATACACATGTATAGTGTGGATATAGCTATTGGGCCATATGGTTTGCTTGTCATGATGAAACAACTTATGTTGAAAAATAATATAAAACATCCAAGTTGATGATGTACAGAAGCAACAAAGAGGGGCTATGATTCAACTAGAGTTGAAGAGGAAAGCACGTTTTGGTGGGAGAATAACCCTAGGATGCCATGGGTCATCCTTAGAAAAAATTTAATTACACCTAATTCCTTGAAGTGGCCAATGCCCTCCCTTGACTTATTTTATTTCAACCATTGAATGTTTGCATGAGTTTTGCAAAAAAATTCTCTTCCATAGTTATGGAAGCGTGAAAGAGGATGTACTTTTGAGACTTTGTAAGAGTCCTTTTCTTTTAGTATCATAAATCAGTAAGTTTTATTATGATCCATCCTTGTATCTTCACTAGATGTACCATTTAGGACAAGTGGAGACACTAGATAGACAAGAGGGAACAAAACCCTAATTGTAGAGAGACCATTGAACTAGGTGAATCCAAGATTAAAGTATGTTGAAGGTAGTGATGTAGTGGTATCAAGAGAATGGAACCAATATGGATATAGGTGAGCATAGAGGATGGTAATAGTAGGAACTTTAACTTGAGATTTTTTTTGCATAAGATTCTTAAGAATCCATGCTCATGAGATACTTGAGAAGCCATGCTTGAGAGCTGCTTGAGAAGCAAGAAGACATGGAAAGGGAATTTATTTCCTTTCACAACACTCTCTTAGATAAGTTTCAAGGAAATAAAGAGGAATCCATCAACACAATCACAATGTATATCCCAATATTGGCAATTGCAAAACAAAATGAAATCCTTCTCGAAGAAATATCCCTTGAGGAGGTGTAGCATGCTTCAATGGAAATGAACCTAGGAAAATGTAACATACCCCATGTATTGTCTGTAGATCCTTGAGTATACGGTGTAAATGTTCCTTCAATGAAAGTATTTAAGCATGCCAATACTGTTAGTCCAATGCATATTAACTTGTAACCAATACTAAAGGTTATAAGATTGTAGAACAAAGAATCATACCTACCCCATGTGTAAAGGTTTAACAATCAATGGTTCAAGATTACAATAAAATGGAGACCCTTCTCTCCCAATTGTACAAGTTATATATATATATATATTGAAGTGAACCCCTAATTACTAGAAATTCTTCATTATTGAACAAGTCATAGCCACCGGAAGAAAATAATGTTATAATCCTAGTGCCATGATTATCACATGGTCGAAACCATTCTAAAAATATACGATAGAAGAAAATAATTTAGTATTATCCAAATCCACCTTATGTTTAGACACCTATTATTATATTTCCATACATGAGGCATAAATATACATCTTGAAGACCAAAATCATACTTCAAGCAAATCTCCAACCCTTTCAATAGTAAAAGGTCCATAACTTATAAAATACACACACCTGTAAAAATATTTCACCAAATTGTCCTCTGAGAGTGATGGTAAGCCTTCTTTTGTAGCCCCCCTTAAGATCATGTTAAATCTACATGGGATCACCATAAAACTAGTAATAATTTAACATCATTACTTAACAAGCGAGTAACATGATAAAATGCATTCCTTAAATAAAATCAACCATTACAGTTACTTCCCTCGTATGAATGAAACCAGAGAGACTGAAAGCATGCCTACGACTTTCCTCCCAACCATTGACTCTACTTGGCGTATGTTGCTCTACCTAGAGTCACCCCCGAGCTGGGAGACGAATCCACTAAAGTAAAGAATAAAGCTAGAATCTTTCCAAAGATCACTAAAATTATATAATGTTCAACCACTTAGTTATCAAATAAATAAATAAGACCTAGTACTAACTTGCAGTTAACTCGGAACAAAAAAAAAAGATAGCATTACCCAGTGTTACAAGGGTCGATCTCCCATTGAAATCACCCAACGCTCCCCAATTGTTTTTTGATAGTTCAATCAAGATGTAAAACACGATTTTGTTTATACATACTAGATCATACAACAGATAGATCTTTCGGATCTAACATTTATCCTTTCATAATCTAGATCAAATGGAAACCAACAAACCAAACACATACACATATATTGGATCATCCTTGGATATGATACTTTAATTTCACAAGCCAGATAACATGTAAATCAAAGGAAAAATAGCACCCAAAGATTTCAATCTCACTCATGGATCACATAGTTAACCTCTCATGAGACAGGTAATGTGATCCAATGGAAAACGTAATTATAGAATGAGTCTCAATGGCAGATTATATTTTTAACCTTATAAAATAATTTTTCTCACGACAAAAACATATCTAATATTAGCATTTATGATACATTCTGCTTATCATGGACCATGGAAACTAAAACCAATAATTAAATCACTCCATATCAATTATGGCTCTCATGTTTTCAACACAATCAAGTAATGGAAACGATTTAAGAAAATAAATCACACAACAATCAAATTTGGAGCTTCACTTTTTTATTAACATCAAAAGGATTTAAGAAATAAATCACACAACCATCAGATCTGTAACTTCACGTCTTTATTACAATCCAGTAATAGAACCGATTTAATGATAATTATCTAACTGGGGAGCTCCATGTTTTTACAATCAAGTAATCGAAACTATTTTAATAAAATATATACCGCAAAGATCTGGAGCTTCACAATTTGAACACATCCAATAATGGAAATGCTTATAATAAAAAAAATGACACAAAGATATGTACTTCAAGTTTTTAACACAGCCAGGAAATGTTATTGTTTTCAATAAAATAAATCACACACAGATCTGAACTTCATGTTTTCAACATAGCAAGGCAATGAAAATGTTTTTTAATAAATAGTTCAAAGATATGAGCTTCACAGTTTCAAAACAACCAGCAAAGGGAAACATTTTTTAATAAAAGAAATCACACAAAGATATGAACTTCACGTTTTTAACACATCCAGGAAATGACAATGCTTTTAATAAATACATCAAATATCTGAGCTTCACGATTCAAAATAGCCAACAAAGGGAAGTGTTTTTTAATAATAAAACACACATTGATATGGAGCTTCACGTTTTTACATAGTCAAGCGAAGGAAATGATTTAATAAATAAACCATACCACATTCACGTCTAAACTTCAAGATTTTAATAGAATCAATAGAACGATCTAATAACAATCATCAAATTTGGGAGCTTCATGCTTTTTACAGTCAAGCCAAGGAAATGATTTAAGCAATTATCATATAATAATTAAATTTGAACTCCAATCTTGTAATAGAGGAAATAGAATGATCTAATAACAATCATCAAATTTGGGAGCTTCACGCTTTTTATAGTCACGCAAAGGAAACGATTTAAGCAATAAATCATACAATATTGAATAATCAGATCTGAACTTCAATATTTTAATAGAATCAATAGAACGATTTAATAATAAAACGCACGTAGATATTATTCCAATAAAACAAAGGTTTAATAGGAGACATAACTTACAATTACTTTGGATCAAACTCCAGTGACTGTTAGGGTTTAAATCACAGACTTCATAATATATAGCTAGATCCGAATAAAATCCAAACACATAACTAGAGCTACTCGATGCATACTTTGGAATTGAATGGCACCAGAACTTGGATTCTGAACTACCCTTAGTCCCTGTGAGCTTGTAGGAAGGATTCTCAGCTTGGGAAACTATTCATGGACAAAACATTCAGGAGAAAAAACTCATTTTATCTCTACATCCCCAAAAGGAACTATAAAGAAAATTCCTTTAACCCCCAAGAGGACACATGGCGGAACTGTTAGGATTTATAATCTTCCCTTGATAAAACTGTCTATTAAGTTATTTATCCTAACTTAGGAGTCTTAATTAATTAATTGGGTCCACTAGTACCATTGCGTTTACTTGGCCTACACTAGTAGAAAATGAAAAATTAATGACTAAAAAAATGACTAAAATCCGGCTATAAACGACTATTTTCGAGTCGGTGACTAATAGTAACTAATTTACACTATCTTATAGCTAGTCGTATTTCATTAGTCATTAATAGCTTGACTTAGTAGTCATTGATAGACAATGATTTAGTCATTGATAGTCAATAATTTAGTCATTGTTTTAGTCATTGATACTTAATGATTTAGTCATTGATTTAGTCACAGATTTAGTAATTGATTTAGTCATTGATTACAACAATTAATGACCAAATATACGACTAAATAAACTACTATATGTTAACATATTAATGACTAAGCTAAATATGACTAAGATACAGGAAATTAGCTACTAATAGTCGTATATATGTGAATTTAGTCGTTTTTGTAGTCACAAATTTATGATAGGGCACAGAGGAATTGAACCACCAACCTCTTGCCTATAACTAGGTAGGCTCTCTACCATTGAGATAGCACCCTTTAAGAAGTTGTTATTGCTTCACAATGATGATATTGAAACAAATTTATGACAGATAGCAATCTACAAACTACATAATTATTACTATTACAACTTATCAGTAACTACTATTTATGATAAACTAATTCTTGAGAGCTATGTACAATTTTACTTGTAATTAAAATTAGCATAAGGAAAAATGTAATGCTTTTCATTGTATTGTGTAAATTATTGAAACAATGAAATAAATAAAATTAGCACAAGAAAAATTGTAATGCTTTTTCATTGTATTGTGTAAATTATTGAAACAATGAAATAAAGAGAAACATGTATTTTAGCTTATTGAAATAATGAAATAAAGAGAAGCATGTTCTTTAAACATTTTTAGGAACTCTCATAAGCTTATATATAATTAAAAATATAACAATCACATAAATAAAATACTGATAAAAAGAGATAGCTTTTTCTACAACTAACATAGTACTATATTAAAAATACAAAAAAAATGAATGAAAATTATACATATATTACCATGAAATGTAGTTTTATCGTTCAATGTTATTAAAATTTTTTACATAAATAAGATGGTCCATAAGAATTCCAATGGAATATGGAAAATAGAAAAAAATTATAGGTTGTCCATCAAGTGGATCATCATCATCAAAATACATCTTAAATGCATTTTAAAGTGTTTGATGAATATCCTAAAGTTGGATCTATGTACATTGAATGTTGTACATATTACAACATTGATGTCTCAAAAGAGAAGATATTGAGGAAACCTTCTACGAAGAGGAGGTAAATCTAAATATCCATGCAAGGGAGCTGAGAGAAAATGATGAGTAGTAGGTATTTGATGTTCTACTAGAGATGGAAAATGATGATAATGCAAAAATCATCTATTGTTAATCCAAGTATGTAGAGTCCTTGGAGGACATACCCATGAGGACAAGAGTTTAATGGACACTTTTCTTGTTTATGAATGTGTGGATTAGGGGAAGGAAGAAGCAACCCCATTGAGGTTATAAGTAAAAGGAGAACAACATGAAGATTGCTATAGATTTTAAAGAAAGTTTTGAAGGAGAGGGGAATGATGTAAGTGTGGTAAAAGAGGAAGAGGTTATAGCCCAGAGGGAGGTTGTAGAAGATGAAAAAAGGCTAATATAACAACCATTTATAACAACTTCTCCATCAGGATCCATTCTTGTAACTCTGTTAGATGCATAGTTCGACGTATTACTAATAGTCATCAGGGTCAATAAATACCTTCAACTATATACATCCCCTAGGTAATTAAATGATTGCTTTCAACTTATATACTTCTATAATAACCCTGCTTTTGAGGTAAATTCCAGCAACAATACAAGGGAATGAACCTTCAATTACACCCAATAAAACTAGGACATTGCAACAAGAAACACTAAAACAAGGGGATGAACCTTCAATCACCCAAAATAAAACTTGAACATTGCAACAGGAAACACTAAAATAATAGCAAACGCTTTTTATGTACTCCATAAAGAACCCCATCAAACAAATTTTTTATGTAGAATTTACCTCATGTTCAAAAAGATATCCATCAGGTACAAAAAACCCATCATTGTCATCATCTTCCTCAGATTTAAACTTATCTGTGCCAACCTCATTCTTTTCTTCCTCATCATCCTTGTCATAGTCAGAAAGGATTTCCCCAAGATATTCGTGAAATTTTTAACAAAGTAAGAAAGTTAGTAAAAATACTACAAATACTCTTACCAAAGCGATTTAGTGATGAGTACCTCTTCCCATTCTTCATCATTATCATTCTCATAGTCCAAAGAAGAGTCCTTCCTGAAAGGATTTCGAAGCCCAATGCCATCATTGCATCAAAAACAAAGAGTCAGAAACAAAAATTTCCCTCTTGTCTACTTCAATATTAAGAATCCATGAGCTTCAAGGTGTTTCATATCTTCCTCATCATGGGTTATCAAAATTAAAACACAACCTGTTGCTTTGATAATTAATAAACTTAAAATTATGCAAAGTATATTAACCTAAGGTTCCATAGTAAGCAGTTCTATGGTTGTGATCAAACTGCAAAAGGTTTCTTCTTTTATTATGAAGCCTATTTTCTCTATGTACAGTGGTATTCCCATTATTTCAAGGAAAACCATCACTCAAAACTTCTTCCCAGTCATTTACAAGGCTCTTTGACATGAACTCATGATCTTCAACCTCACTATAGGTCCATTTTTTGTTTGTAGAGGATTGCAATTTTTGCAACGCTATAGCTTCAGCAGATGCCCCATGCAACCAAAGTTCATTGAACAATGCAACTTTGGGTTTACGCCAAATACCCCAACGTAGATGTCTTTGTGCAGAAGTGCACCAATTAAGATGGCGCCAAGATACCAGGTGTGACCTAAGTACATCGCACAATGAAATTGATTCAACTCAAAAAATCTAGAAAGAACATGACATATTCATGCCACATTTAGACATTTATAAAAATATAGAACAACAACCTTAGAAGATCCCCTATCTCTGTCTTTGCTGCTTTCAGTAATATTTTATCCATTTACAACATAACACCACTACAAATCTATGCATTTTCCTGCAAAGAATTATAAATTGTTTCATTCAATACAATGGGCGTTTTTTTAGTGTTAGGTGCGTCCTTTTTAAGAAATCAGTCCATCAGTGTGGCCTGTTTTTCTATCGGAAGTTGCGCTTTCATCTCAGCTTCTTCCTTTTCACACCGCTTATGTTCTTTTTCTGCCTCCTCTTGCTATCGTTTATTTTCCTTCTCCTGGTTCAAGGCAACTAAAGATGTTAGCAACTGCATATGGTGCCATTATGGAACACATAGAATAAGCGTTTCCCTATTGGAATGATATAAACCTTAAATTGGGAAAAGAGGTTTCTTGCTTGAATTTCAAAGTTTAACTATAATGTTAAGACAAGTATATTCCACATATACTACAAAAGTAGAAGATGGAAAATTTTGATATATAAGTTGATGAAATGGAATAAATAAAAAACACGATAAACTCAATATAAGATAACATGTCCTCATAGTTGTAATAATCTAACAAATAAAGTTGCTATTGTCAACTTCTCACTTTCACAATTGCATCAACAACTTGATTAATAAATCATGCAAATGTGTTTCAATGAGAAATGAAAGAAAGTGATGTAGTTTTGGAATCTTACTTGAATGTTAGCTTCCTTTTGAGCACAAGCTTGTTCCTTTTGCTACAAAGGTAATAAAAAATGTTAGTAAAAAATCCAAAACCTGCCTTTTAAAACTTGCATTTTTCCATAACATTCCAACTAACCTGTTGAACCTTCTGCCTTTCTAGCTCCCACTCCAACCATTTTTGTTCCATCTCACTCTTTTGTTCATTTCTTTCTTTTTCCTTCAGCTTGGATTGCTTGACCATTCTACATCAAAAGAATAGATGTTGGCAACATTGAATATATTCTACAAACAGTACATATCCAAAATGATAAATCTAATAGCATCCAATTGATTTGACTTGCAAATTTATCCAATGCATAAATATGTGATTCAGAATCTTACATGTGTGCATTGTTTTTCTGAAGAAAGTCTGCAACTGTATCATGAATACTCATCTCATCATCAACTTTGGCTACATCTATTTTCCCACTTCCTTCTGATTGTAGTGATGACAATGCTGATAGCATTGCTGTTTCTAACACTGATAAATAACATGTGAACAGGGATGTATCAGATATCAAGAAAACATATAATAAGTTTAGCTCATCAATGCATCCTTTATTATAGCAAAAAACCAGGAAAAAAATATTTATAAATGCTTCAAAATGATATTTTCCTTAGGATTATGTTTATGATACATGAATTTTACTTGCAATTACATTTCTCACAATTGCATCTCTTCATTTTAAACAAGGAAAAAAGGAAGGCAATCCATTGTCGCCATTGGACTCCTCCATTCAATGAATTGTTAACATGTCCATCCATGCTAGCTTGTCCACATTATGTTATGTTGTGTGTCCAAAATGAAAGTGCACATGCCAAGGGAGCATGACAGTATGTTAGCAACTTAGCACAACTGAATATTGGAACAGTGAACCCTTGTTGCTACACTGCATCTATGCAAGTAAAATATTAAAACATCCACAATACTTATCTAAGTCGCCACTTTGATTGGCTCTAAATTTAATCCCTACAATGTGCATCCTACACTCATGATTATTTTGAATTTGCAACTCTCATACAACAACCAAACTTATGCACCCATACTTTGACAATTTCTTAAGGGGAGCATTTCTTTGGCTCAACTCCTTTGGTCGTGGAATTTGTCAATATTTGGCTCCTTCCATGACCAATCCTACCCACCAGGGCTGCAATTTGGCTTCAGCCTTTCCCATCAAACTAGATTTTACAACAATCACATGTCATCGGTGCCCTTCACTTTGCCAGTTACTCTACTCATAAGCGAAGAATCCAATAATAGAATGGCATTCAAGACACTATAACAAAAAGACAAAAATGTTGTAGTTACAAAAACATTCCCTTGATTAGAAGAAGAATACTCTTTGAATTCTATTGTAAAATATGATAAACAAATTAAGGAGATACATAGATCAATTTACCACTATCCCATATGAATAGAAACTTGCCACCTAATTTAAACAAATTTCCAATACAATTAATGAGAGCCAAAATCTAATTAAATTGTGTACTTACATTCATTTCATTAACTTGAACAATGTCAAAAGGGAAAATGATAGATGAGACGTCGAGTGTGACTGCTTTCAAAAAAATACCAACAACACATGAAAAATCAAATATATGTCCTCAGGTTTCATCCTATAGGGGGGAAGGGAGGGGGCTGTTTGTTTACAATCCTGAGCGATAGTGGGAATTGACTTATGCTTGGTGGTCAACAGTGACCACCTATAATAACACAAAAGAATTATCTTTAAATCAAGTGATAAGCATTCTAAGAGCCAGGCAGATTCAGAAACTTATTGCTAATGGAGACTCAACGATTATCATTTGCAAAATTAGAGACTTAACTCCCTATGCACTGTAATGTCTTGGAAAAATGATTTCTAGCCCTAGAATTCAAAGAATTGCAAGTATTTTGACTTGGGGAATTGCAAATATTGCAAGTATTTAGTATTGAATCATTTACTCTTTCAAAGGTACCATTTTGTATGGAGGAGTTATGCTTTGTGAATCATTATTCCTTGGCTATAAGGGCACCTAATAGTGAATTCAATAATTAAAGAGTCATGTTGAAAATATAAAGAGAAATATCGTGCTCCTACAACACTGCGTCTTTAGAGAAACCTTTAAAGGGTTGTATATTTGGCTTCTAGGTGATGATTCCAGTTATTTGAAAGGAAGGAAAACTAGTTAAGCAAGAATTAAACTTGAAAAACTTGCAAACTATTAGGTATAAAAATATATATATATCAGCTCTGTGTTGAGATGTACAGGATTTGAACCAACTTCCATGATGATTGGACAATAGTTCATAGAGAGAAATAACCATTGATAAGAACTGAACTTTCTGTAGAATGTATGGTCACCTAAAATAAGACTACACTAAAATTTAGATTCTAGTAAGCCTTTGAGATTGACTAAACCTATCGAAAAGGTTGGAGAGACTCGTATTCTACAGTGTTCTTATAATGCATAGTTACATAAAGGAATATTATTATCAATATTTATGACTTTAAAAATGAAGGAATTTACTTGACCATGAAAAGCACATTTATGATGAAGTAAAGGACAGAGAAAATCATGATGAGGTTCATATTCCCCATTTGAACTGCCTACAAGAAACTATTTCTTCGCAAGGGTAATAAAGCATGTCTCCACATCCTATTTAAGTGGAATGTGAAAGTGCCCTACCCTGATAATTTGATTATGAATTAGTTTTAAGTTCCAATTCCCTTCAAGACATATGGCATGTTTACACCTTCCACTCTTACTCCCCACGTGGGATGCATTGCTTCTTCAATGGAATATAAGAGCCTCACTAAGACCTAGGTCTCGTATTTTGGTGTGGAGTTATATTTACAAGTACAAAGTTCAAGGTTCATGAAGAATTGTTCAAAACCTACCATTAGTACAACATTATAACATAAGGTATGTTTCTGCAGGAGGATAGAGGCAGGGCAAAGCAGACGGTAAGAGTAAGAGAGGGTCTGACCTCCCCAGTTACGTTTTTTACTTGCCAAGTCGAAAAAGTTTAGTGCAGAAGTCAACTTCAGCACTATGGACATTGAAGAAATCAGAGCAAGGGCTATGGCTTCCATGCCCAACAAGAAGAGGAAGAGAAAGCAGCTTCCGCCACACCCACTCTCATCTGGGAAATTTATTTCCACAAATAATTTGTTCGATAGAAATGGGACACAATTACAAGTTTCTAGTGCACTATCAGTTCCATTATGTGGCTGTAAGGAAAAGGATGTCTTCTTATCCAATTTACAAGATTTACATCCTTCAATTAGATCTACTATAGCAGAAGAGAAGGATGATAACCTTGTGATTAGATTCTATGATGGAGATAGTGACAGTGAGGTTGAAGAGCAAAGCTGGAGAGTGGATCCAAGTGAGAAATATGGATCATCAAGGGAAAATACAAGTAGGACTTCTGCAAGCCAATCACTTGCAGCTTCTTCATAGATGGCTGCAACAACATCGCAACAAAGCCGAGGGATGCGGAATCAAATGGCTATGGTGCAGAAGCAGTTATCTACATTTCGTATAACCATGTCAAGTGTAGTGGAATTTTGTGGGGTGACTTCTATAGGTTCTAGAGAGGGTTCACATCGACAGTAATCCTATAATAAAAGGACTATTGTTGGCCACAATAGTTCAATTGGACAGAAACATGCTTTCAAGTCTGGCTCATCCGTAACTAAACCCAGTGGCACTGACTTGGAGAACTCGAGAAATAAAATTGAAACAAAAGAGAATGAATTGAAGCTCCAGAGGCATATTCGATCAGGAAAGGGATAGGATACAAGATAAATTCCAAGTGGAACATTATATACAGCTGGTATTGAAGATTCAACATTAAGTTAAGAGAAGGTGCACCTGTTAAAGAAATTAATGAAGAAAAATAGAAAATCCCAAAACATCTATTGGAAAACACATACCCTTTTTAATACCAGTTTGATCATGAAAATCCTTAACAGTTGAATCCCATAATAAACAAAAACCATTATACCAAACAAATTGGGTACACATCGTTCCATCTTATGCTAACTTATGGGAGCTATTGTTATCTTGACAAATATTCAGGAATCCGTTAACCACGAATCATGGATAAAATTCCACATTTTATGTAACAACTTGGTTAGATAGAAAGGGATGGAAAATTTCAAACATTTGATCTAGCACCCCAAATCAACACATGAAATCAGCACATGAATTTCTCTCTTTGCGGATTGGGCTGGTTAGGTGAGACCATTTGGCATTTTATTCAATGCAACTGTTGCTATAAGGTTGGATTATTTTGTTGTTGCACACATTTTATAGCAATGTGGCTTCTCCCAATTGTTTTTGTTTTTAAGATAGACAAGTTGTAGCACTAACAGTAACAAGAGAAAATCATATGTTCATAAGCTATAGGGTTTTTGGTCACCAGGATACTCTCTTCACCAATGCAGGCCATTATTATTTTTACAATTGCACCAGTAAGGGATCTGTGGATTTCATCTTTGGCAGTGTAAAATATATATACAAGCATTGTGTCTTACATCCCGTGTCTCAGTTTGGAGATATAACAACTCAGGTTCGTTCTGAGCTAACTGAACCAACATGATTTTATTTTGTCAAGTATTGAAATTAATGGGTCTAACCATACATTTATTAGTTGGTCATGGGGTGATTTCTCTCGCAACATTGGTATCTACTCGTAACCCTGGTCACACTTTGGCCATCAACAATGTAAAATCACTTTATTTTATGGTATGCACAATCAAGGATCCCAAACCCTAACTCAAGAGAAAAATGCCAGATATGCATGTAAATTCTTGGATATCCAAATGCATTCCACTAAGTAAGTGTGGGCACTGATATTAATGCTAGGAATCCACAACCATCAAGCTCTGCATGTACAACGAGAATGCCTCACCTCCTTAACTTGTTGGTTTTATTTTCATTTTTCCAAGGTAAGCAAATCCTTGAACTGAACTGAGTTTAGTACTTTCCTCTTGCGGAAAGGCCTTTTACTTATTGAATTCATTAGTATGGATTGATTTATTCGAAGTTACTTAGAGATCACATTGCATAATTTTTGCAACCTTCTAGGGTCCTAACAATGGTGGGATGTTGACCCATCAAGACAGTTTCGGGCTATCATCCTCTTCACTGCTACATCGATAAAGAATGATATTTGATCTCAGATAGGTTTCGTGCAAAAATAGGTTCCTTGTCAAATGTACAATCAAGTTCATGTCTAAGAGTGGGAGCAATATTTTAAAAATGTTCCATACTAAGAAGCAACTTGCAACAAGAACACAAATTGGGTCATTCAGTCAAGTCCAAGAATGGTTCCTTTTCAAGGAATCTCCAATAGATACAACATACAAATTATGATCAAGTATTAGGAATGCCTTTACTAGAATAATCCCCACCACAATTGTTTTCTGTTAAGATTGATCAAAATTAACATTTGCTGAAGCTTTCTTGAAATTCCTATCCTAATTTTGATCATGTTCTCACCATTTAATACGAGTATCAAGAATGCAGCCATTCATCTAGATGTTTGGCTACTGCAACAATATAGAAAAGATGGGAAAACTAGGATCGACGTAGTTTGGGAAAATATTAAGGAAAATGAGGAAATTAAACATAGAATTTGACAAATTTTAAACCAAACAATCAGTTACCTCTACATGTCGATGTCCTCTATTTTAATTTTCCATTATTTACTCTTCTAAACTGCTCTTTGGGGTGGGGGAACATTAAATATTTAACCTAAATTAGATACAAATATTGCTACACATAGTGTTGGAACTTAAATACAAAATCTGATACACATACTGCTGGAACTTAAATACAAATAATGCTCCTACACATACTGCTGGAGATCACTACAAGAAACTATTTCTTCGTAAGGGTAATAAAGCACGTCTCCATCCTACTTGAGTGGAATGTGAAAGTCCCCTACCCTGATTATCTGATTATAAATTAGTTTTAAGTTCCAATTCCCTTCAAGACCTATGGCGTGTTTATGCCTTCCACTTTGACTCCCCACGTGGGATGCGTTGCTTCTTCAATGGAATATAAGAGCCTCACTAAGATCTGGGTCTCATATTTTGGTGTGGATTTATATTTACAAGTACAAAGTTCAAGGTGCATGAAGAATTGTTCAAAACCTAACATTACTACATAATTATAACATGGGGTATGTTTTTGCAGGAGGATAGAGGTAGGGCAGAGCAGACGATAAGAGTAAGAGAGGGTCTGACATCCCCAATTACGTTTTTTACTTAACAAGTTGAAGAAGTTCAGTGTAGAAGTCAACTTCGGCACTATGGACATTGAAGAAGTTAGATCAGGGGCTATGGCTTCCAGTCCCAACAAGAAGAGGAAGAGAAAGTAGTCGCTGCACACAGTCTCATCTGTGAAATTTATTTCCACAAATAATTTCTTCGATAGAAATGGGACACAACTACAAGTTTCTAGTGCACTATCAGTTCCATTATGTGGTCGTAAGGAAAATGATGTCTTCTTATCAAGTTTACAATATCTGCATCCTTCTATTAGATCTCCTGTAGCATAAGAGAAAGATGATAACCTTGTGATTAGATTCTCTAATGGAGAGAGTGACAGTGAGGGTGAAGAATAGAGATGGAGAGTGGATCGAAGTGAGAAATATGGATCATCAAGGGAAATTACAAGTGGGACTTTTGTAAGCCAATCACTTGCAGCTTCTTCACATATGGCTACAACAACATCGCAACAAACCCTAGTGATACGGAAGCAAATTGCTATGGTGCAGAAGTAGTTAGTTGCATTTTGTACAACCATGTCAAGTGCAGTGCAAGTCCATGGGGTGACTTCTATGGGGTCTGGAGAGGGCCCACCTCGGTAGTCATCCTATAGTAAAAAGCCTATTGTTGGCCACAATAGTTCAATTGGACAGAATGTAAATTTTTTCACATAGATCTGTAGACAAATACACAACTCACAAAGTAGATCTCACAATTTACTTAGCAATTGAAGAATGAAACAGTGCAAAAATGGCTTGCAGCTGTGAATGATTTCATTAATAAAAAATTAGTCAGATGATAATTACAATGAAGTAAAATGGATTTAATAGCCACATGAAATTCAAATCCACATGAGGAAATTCAAATTGATAGACTCTACTTGACTGTAGGTAACTAAGACCTTGTCTAAATCACTATCGGAGGACTCAATAGTTAACTGACATTGTCTAAACCATAAACGGAGTTCATCAAATCTCTAAAAACAACTCAAGTGTTACATTTAGTGTTGACTAAGGTTAACTGACTATGGTCGGTGAGAAATGCGCCCCACATGAGTGCATTCAAGTAAATCTAGCACTAACTGAATGTAGAGGGCTAGAATTGAATGTAACTGACTCCTAACTTAGCTTGACTAGTCATTAACTGAAGTGAACTGACCTTGGTTGGTTTTGGCACTCCCAGTGGCTTCCTAAATTGTAGGGATTGATCTAGGAGGATCCTAAACTGATGCAATCAAGTGCAATCAGTTGCAGTGAGCCTCAATTAGTGTTCCCCACACTTTAGTAACTGAAACATGTGCCCCAATTAGGTCAAGTGGACCCAATGGTGTTAATGACTATAAATAGACTGGATGGACTCCTGATTTAGACATGACTCCCAATTTAGACATATGACCAAATTCTGACAAGGGAGGATTAATAATCCTAACACCCCCCTAAATGCTAACTTGGACAAATTGTGGGCCCTCGTAACTAAGACCATAGGTCACCCATTACATCAAGTAAAATAAAGTGACTGCTTAATACAAGGTGCCGGGGAAAAAACCACATGGGAAAAAATCCCTCCCTCTAGCTAAGTAGGTAGAATCAGGTCTCAAGTTTGAAAAACTTGAAAATATGTTGCTGCAATCTTCATCTCTGTGAGGTAGTGAAGCAGCATGCATGGTGTGATGTGCACAGGTATTCTAGGGCCTAGTATGTAGACTTCTCCTTCTTCTCCAAAAATGACGATGAGAGGAAGGAGGAATGTAACCTTTCTCTCCTGCTGAATGAAGAGTTGTATGATCATATCCATTCTTCTGAATGTAGTAAGACTGAGCCCTTTCCATATAGAATCTTACAGGGAGTCTATTGCATCTCTCTGAAGGAGGTAAGATAGCATGACATGGCGCAAGATTCTTTTCTTTCTAAGTATCAGGTGAGTTTCCAGTCATCTTCCTAGCTTCCAGTTTGGAAGTAGGGACTGAATCTAGATCTGAGTCACCCTGAATATCAAGGTCATAAACTGATATAGATGGATCTGGAATACTAGTAGAAGCTATAAAAGAAGTAGATGCAATGATTTTACCTTCCCTTGCAGGTGGCTGCTGAGAGTGCATTAGTTTTGAAGGAGACATGAAATGTGAGAACTCATATGCTTTTGAAGCATGATTTGCAGTACCCTTTGTTATGATGCTCCCAGTAGAGATATCTATGATTTCTACTAAGTCAGGACCAAAGGTCACTTGCTTTGGAGATCCATTATGGGTCATCTGATAAATAGATAACAGGTTTGAAGCTAGGGAGGGAACAAATAGCACATCTTTTAACCTTCCATGTTCAAGTTGGATAGAGCCCTTCCTCTTTGTTTTGACTTTACTGTTATTGCCCATCTGAATACTAGGACCATTAAAGGACTGAAAAGAAGAGAATGATTCTCTAGATGTAGCCATATGGTTGGAAGCTCCAGAATCAATGAGGAAGACAGGTGTTGATGTGCAGCAAGCCTTCAATGCATGTCCTTTCCTTTGGTATTCTTCTTCTTCTTCTTTAGAGTCATCCTTCCTTGTGCTAGCAGGTACATAAATGTTGTGCCTTTTCAAAAGAAGAGCCATTTCATCAAGTTGTCTTCTCATATAGGAGCTTTCTGAATGGAAGCCCCTTCCACAGTAAGAGCAGAGGACCTTGACTTTACCATTCTTCTTGCTTCTCTTCAAACCTGAAGGTTATTTTGATTGCTCTTCCTTCACAGGGACTCATCTCTTTGCTTCCCTTTGTCATTCGCTACCTTATCTCCTCTTGCAAATAGAGCTAGATCTTTGGAAGATTGAATGATCCCCATTTGGATCAATTTATCATTCTCAGAAATAAGAAATTAGATACCATGTAAGGTTTTCCATTACACCAAAACCTACAGATGTTAATTAACATTTAAAACCCAGCACAAGGACCTATCACCAAGAGTGGTGGTTAGTCCACTTGTTTTATATTCCCAAAAGTGTGGTGGTTACACCATGTGGAGGTTGTACCAATACTCCAACACCCTGCCTCCAGCGTAGCTTGGGGGAATTGAACTTGAGACCTCAGCTCTGATACCATGTAAATTTGAGCACATAGATCTATAGAAAAATACACAACTCACAAAGTAGATCTCACAATTTACTCAGCAATTGAAGAATGAAACAGTGCAAAATGGCTTGCAGCTGTAAATGCTTTCATTAATCAAAAAGTAATCAGATGATAATTACAATGAAGTAAAATGGCTTTAATAGCCACATGAAATTTGAATCCACATGAGGAAATTCGAATTGATACACTCTACTTGACTGTAGGTAACTGAGACCTTGTCTAACTCACTATCGGAGGACTCAGTAGTTAACTGACCTTGTCTAAACCATAACTGGAGTTCATCGGAGCTCTAAAACACAACTCAAGTGTTACATTCAGTGTTGACTAAGGTTGACTGACTATGGTAGGTTAGAAATGCGCCCCACATGAGTGAAGTCAAGTAAACCTAGCGATAACTGAATGTAGAGGACTATAACTGAATGTAACTGACTCCTAACTTAGCTTGACTAGTCATTAACTGAAGTGAACTGACCTTGGTTAGTTTCAGCACTCCCATTGACTTCCTAAATTGTAGGGATTGATCTAGGAGGCTCCTAAAATGATGCAATCAAGTGCAATTAGGGGCAGTGAGCCTCAATTAGTGTTCTCCACACTTTAGTAACTGGAACATGTGCCCCAATTAGGTCAAGTGGACCCAATGGTGTTAATGACTATAAATAGACTGGATGGACTCCCGATTTAGACATGACTCCCAATCTAGACATATGACCAAATTTGGACAAGGGAGGATTAATAATCCTAACACAAAAACATGCTTTCAAGCCTGGCTCATCTGTAAGTAAACCCAGTGGCAATGACTTGGAGAACTGGAGAAAGCAAATTGAAACAAAAGAGAATGAATTGAAGTTCCAGAGGCATATTTGATCAGGAAAGGGACAAGATACAAGATCAATTCCAAGTGGAACATTCCATATAGCTGGTATTGTAGATTCAACATCTATGAGTAGTAGGGGGGGAAATTCTCTCAGTCCAACATTTTCTAAGTTAACAGAAGGTGCGCCTATTAAAGAAATTAATGCAGAAAAACAGAAAATCCCAAAACATCTATTGGAAAACACATGCCCATTTTCAGAGCAGTTTGATCGCGAAAATCCTGAATAGTTGAATCCCACGATAAACAAAAACCATTATACCAAACCAATTGGGTACACATCGTTCCATATTATGCTAACTTTCGGGATCTATTGTTATCTTCACAGATATTCGGGAATCCATTCACCATGAATCATGGATAAAATTCCATGTTTTATGTAACAACTTGGTTAGATAGAAAGGGATGGAAAATTTCAAAGATTTGATCTAGTGCCCCAAATCAACACATGGAATCAACACGTGAATTCCTCTCTCCGTGGATTGGGCCAGTTAGGTGAGACCGTTGGGCATTTTATTCAGTGCAACATTTGCTATAAGGTCGGATTATTTTGTTGTTGCACACATTTTATAACAATGTGGCTTCTCCAAATTGTTTTTTTTTTAAGATAGACAAATTGTAGCACTGACAGTAACATGAGACAAGCCTATGTTCATAAGCTGTGGGGTTTTTGGTCACAAAAATACTCTCTTCGCCAATGCAGGCTGTTATTATTTTTACAATTGCACCAGTAAGGGATCTATGGATTTCATATTTGGTAGGGTAAAATATATATACAAGCATTGTGTCTTACATCTCGTGTCTCGGTTTGGAGCTATAACAACTTAGGGTCATTCTGAGCTAATTGAACCAACAAGATTTTATTTTTTCAAGTATCGAATTAATGGGTTTGACCATCCATTTATTAGTTGTGCATGGGGTGATTTCTCTCATGAAATCGGTATCTACTCGTAAGATTGGTCACACTTTGGCCATCAACAACCTAAAATCACTTCATTTTATGGTATACACAATCAAGGATCCCAAACCCTAACTCAGGAGAAAAATGCCAGATATGCATGTAAATGCTTGGATATCCATATGCATTCCACTAAGTAAGTGTGGGCATTGATATTAACTCTAGGAAACCACAACATTTAGGTTCTGCATGTACAATGAGAGTGCCTCGCCTCCTTAACTTGTTGGTTTTATTTTCATTTTTCCAAGGTAAGCAAAGCCTTGACCTGAACTGAGTTCAGTACTTTCCTCTTGCGGAAAGGCCTTTTCCTTATTGAATTCATTACTATGGAATGATTTCTTTCCAAATTACCTAGAGATCACATTGCATAATTTTTGCAAACTTCTAGGGTCCTAACGATGGTGGGATGTTGACCCATCAACACAGTTTCGGGCTACTAGATTGATAAAGAATAAGATTTGATGTTAGATAGGCTTCGTGCAAAAACAGGTTCCTTGTCGAATGTACAATCCCGTTCATGTCTAGGAGTGGGAGAAATATTTTAAAAATGTTCCATACTAAGAAGAAACTTGCAACAGGAACACAAATGTGTTCATTCAGTCAAGTCCAAGAATGGTTCCTTTTGAAGGAATACTGAATAGATACAACATACCAATTATGATCAAGTATTATGAATTCCTTTACTGGAATAAACCCCACCACAATTGTTTTCTGTTAATATTGATCAAAATTAACATTTGCTAAAGCTTTCTTGAATTTCCTATCCTAATTTTGATCATGTTCCCACCATTTAATACAAGTATCAGGAATGCAGCCTTTCATCTCGATGTTTGGCTACTGCAACAATATAGAAAAGATAGGAACACTAGGATCGACGTAGTTTGGGAAAATATTAAGGAAAATGAGGAAATTAAACATAGAATTTGACATATTTTAAACCAAACCATCAGTTACCTCTACATGCCGATCTCCTCTATTTTAATTTTCCATTATTTACTCTTCTAAACTGCTCTTTCAGGTGGGGGAACATTAAAT
Source organism: Pseudotsuga menziesii (assembly GCA_001517045.1). NCBI lineage: Eukaryota > Viridiplantae > Streptophyta > Pinopsida > Pinales > Pinaceae > Pseudotsuga > Pseudotsuga menziesii. The sequence continues at coordinate 124,667 of LPNX010951364.1, read as the reverse complement.
ATTTAACCTAACTTAGATACAAATACTGCTACACATAGTGTTGGAACTTAAATACAAATACTAATACACATATTGCTGGAACTTAAATACAAATAATGCTACTACACGTACTACTAGAAATCAGTACAGCAACATTGTTATTGCTGATTTTACCAGACCAGGTGAATCACACTTGTATGGCCTTCCCCTGTCCCTCCGCAGATTCCTTAGACCCCTTGGACCATTTTTTGTCCTTTGATGTTTCCTAGACCATCCCTAAAAACATGTGAAAATTGCTATATGCGACTTTTAAACCCCTTATCGTGTATATACGTGGGTTTGACCCCTAAAACTGCATACATCGGGATGTGTACAAAATCCAAATCCTTTTGGAGTTTTCCTTGACATGGATCTAACTCACTTGTCTCCTGGCCTTCCATATGCCTTGAGATCGCTCAGATTCGACCTTTCATTACCCCATTGAAAAGCTATATAAGGAACTCTTTGGATACATTGAAGGCATAAGAGAATTGAGAGCAAAGAAACTATAATCCATTGTTGCCAAAACTTGTGCTTGAGTCTACATCCCTTTGTCCCTTGGAGCACTTTGGTGTTCTTCCCAAGCTTTCCTTTTGCTTGTGAGCTTGCTATCGAGTGATGGAGGATTGAGGTGGTGGAGGGCCAAGTGGGGGATTCAGTTTCTCCGATTTGCAGACGTGCTGATAGAGGTTTTTTTCATTGTAATATCTGATTTTATATTAATAGAAATATCTTTTCATGTCCAATAATGTATGTTTGAATAAATATTTTTATCCATGGATGATTTCAAATTCTTTTGCATTGTTGATTATATATGCTAGAGTAGATATAACATCAATATATATAGTATGCTTGTCTTGTTTACTTTTTGTTGAGGAAGTGCTTCATCAATTCAAGATGAAGTTGGAAAGCTCAACGGAGATCTACTTCAACCATTTGGAATAAGGTACGAGGTCTAATCCTTTAGTGTTAGATATTTGATTTCTCTTGCATATTGGAAATGATTGATTTTTGGAGTCAAGCTGTCTATTGTGGTAACCCAAGCCATATGAATTTCTCTCCGTAACAGAATTGGCGACTCCACTGGGGACGTTCCTTGTTTGTCTTTGGGGTTTGGGGGCACAATGTGCTTGATATTATTGACTTGCTCTTTGTTTCTCCTTGTTTATGTGTTGCATTTTATAGTATGTTCATCCATTGATACTCCCCTTTATTGGTTTGACCCTTGGCCTACTTTTTACCACTATCTTCTCTGTATATGTAGGTTTTTGTCCAAAAGTTGTGTACATACGTGGATTTTGGGCCAAAAGTCATGTATACATGTAGGTTTTTGGCCAAAATCCACATATACAGGCATATTTTTGGCCAAACGTTGTGTATATACGATGTTGTTATTTAATCAGTCACGTACACCCTCCCTTTTGGTGAGTTTGATGTTGTGGGAAGTTGTTGGGTGTGTTGTGAGTGTGGTTGGGTCTTCCTTGGGTCTGATGTTGTTTGTTGGATGCTTCTTTTATGACCAGAGACCACCTTTTCATTGATTTTTATTTGAAAGTAGTTTTAGTCATTTATCCTTTTTTTTTCCATTAGTGCATTACTCTTTTTGTCTCGGTGTCTTGCTGGGCTTGTGTTTTATACTTGCTGCAGAGACTGAGAGTTTTAGATGAATTTTATTGCATTTTTCATTCTTTTATATTGAAAATACAAGGTAGTTTCATTTTTTTGCATATGTATTTGAGGAGGTACTTGCATTGGATTGCTCGGAAGTGAGTTTTATTTAGGCTTTCATATTGGAAGGATTGCATTGGCATTCGGAAAGGAATATATATTTATGCATCTCATGTAGTGGCATACCCTATTTTTCATTCTACAAGATTGCACTTGGCATTTCTTGTTAGGTGTGCACTTTTATTTCATTGCTAAGTCTTCATATCATTAGTTGCATGTCCATTTCCCTTTGAGTAATCACATTCAAATAAAATAAATGCTTAATTAAAATGGATTACACTATTTTCTTTGATAGGGTACACCAAAAAGATTAGGTTTTAGGGTCTTGGTATAGTTCATTGTGAGTAAATTCTCCAAGACCACTAAACAGCAACATGTATGTGTCTGTCCAGGTGAGAGTGTGAAATTCCTTGGTATAATTAGTGTTTCTCAGGATCCTCCTCTTACAAGGGATTTAAGCACGAGGCAGTGTGAGCAGTTATTGATTAGGATGACCCCTAGTCATAACTGAGTAGCACCAGAGATATTTCTAGGATTGTATTCATATCTGGGAGCTCTTTCAAGAGTTTTGGGCTTTGCTACCCTGACCATACGGTCAATCCCGCCTGCAACTTCCCACCTGAGCATTGATTATATTGAGGTGACCTTAGTTGCCTTACCTAGGTTATTGAGGGGGTACTTTGCAGGGGTTATTTTGCAGGTGTCCTGACCAGCTAGAGGTCGGACAGCACTATCACTTTATGCGTTGAATTTGAGGGCCACTATAATTGGTTACGTACCTCCGCTTATAGTGTATGGGAGTTTCAATCATCTCCTAGGATAGACATACCTGCTACATTTCGGAGCTCACATATCCCCCCCTTGGTTTGCTTTTATTTTGGTTGTAGATTTTTTTAGGAGTGTGTTCTTTGTGCGCCAGTTGGCCTTTGGGATCGTGGTTACTTGAGTATATTTATGCTCTCTTGAGTTTGGCTCCTTTTATTTTCAGCATGCTTGGTATCCTATCACCCATCCTTGGTTCTAGTGCGGACCCTGGTGTTAGACTTAGGGGCATCACAGCCCCTTAACTTGCTCATAGATTTTGGAGTGGTCACATTCTTCCCTCTACTCCATTTGTGGAGGATGTTGACTCCATTCCCTCGGTCTTTACACCAATGGTCACCCTCACGAAGGTGGTAGTGGATATGTGAATGTTGGGTCTACACTTTACATTTCTTTTTATGGCCCATCATCCACCACACTGTTTCCTTTGAATTTATTTGTCATGATCATTCCTCCCTATATCCTATAGTTTGGATTCTTTATTGACTATTTTGTGTTGTTTTGGACTAATATGGTTGTCATGTAGGGTCCAATTTTTGTACACTCTCTCCGAGGTTTTGACCCGTTCGTTCCTATTACAGGTATTATGTTTGAACTGGCATATAGGTTAGGATATCACATCCACTTGCATTTATGCATTGCCTTATGACCATTCCATCTTAACCTTAGGTACGAACCCATTCCATGGTATCACAGAACCTTCATGCTGCTGTTAGAAGTGATATTATGTGAATGGTAGAGCTTTCCTATACATGGGTGTCCTAGTTAGCCACCTTTTGCATTTGGTACCCATTTTATGAGTCCTCTCTTAGATCCGGGAGTCCCTTTAAGTCCTGCCATGTCCTTGAGCAAGAGCTTCATACTCCTCTTGAACTTTATGTTTTCCATTTCCCTGGGACTCCCTTATGTCAAGTTGTAATTGCATTATCATGAGCTTTTCCTGCATTATTGAGCCTTATGCCAGCTTCCCTAACTTTAAGTATCAGCCATATAGCTCAAGCTTATCTCATGTTTAGCCACGCAGAGCCATTTTATATATATCCTTTGCAGCTTGATTCCCTATTTTTACCAGGAGGGGACTTTCCCCCGAGTGTCACTATCCTACACAGGTATCCTTGCATTGAGCATAGGTATGTTCCATTGCTTGGAAATAGTTTGTTTGCTCATATGACACTTGTCTCCTCCTAGTCTGTAACTATAAAGCAGCTTTATTTTTTTTCAATCTTTTTAAATATTTGAAAAAGTCCAAAAAAATCAAAAAACCAAAAAGCTGGACAAGGAAATATGTTATCTTTTGGTAGCTATTGAGTCATATCTCCTTCGAACTCAGCACTGTATATCACATCCATTGGTTGGGTTTATAGTTTGACTTTAGGAGCTATACTCATTTATCTGAGTTTATCTCCACCGATTGGTTAAGCTTCCAGTCCCCATGGAGCCTCTGTCGATGCCTCCTATGTCACAGAGATGTCCTAGTTTTGTATATCAAGTCTATGCTGCCTTTTTCAATCACCATTCGTTGTTATGCTCTTTTTCAAAGGAATTTGAAACCTAAGTCGACTATTCCTCAGTTATCTGGACTTTGCATGTTGGCCATTCCCGGTACAGTTACTGGTTCGTGCACATTATGATCAAGTCCTTCCACATTATACAGCTTTGCTGAGTACCTCGTGTTGGATGATGAGAAATGCCTTAATTCCCTCCTTCCAACGGATTTCATCCCATCGAATTTAGATCATTTATTCTGGGATTGGAATCTAGAGTCATTTTTGAGTGCCTTGAGACTTGCATTCATCAGTGGCAGGTTCTCTTGCCATTGACAGTTTTTGGGAATACATCAATGTCCCCTGATCGATGGATCCTCTCAAGTGTTTGACCTCAACACATCTATTCACACTTGTTAGTTTGCACTCTAGTACCTTGATTCCCATTATCATTATCAATGGGTGATCTCATGTCTATTAACGGTATACATCAATGACCGGTAATTAGATGATGGACTACTATGTTTGACCTCGACACCTCTATTCACATAGTAGGACATGTACTCGTAGCGGTTTGTGTAGAAGACTTTCCACATTGGTGGCATCTCTTATATGCTACCTCCTTGATCATGCCAGTTTTCATGAGATTTCATCTCTCGTGACTTGATTCGAGTATATGTCAGACATTTCCAGTTATTATGGAGATCTTGATCTATTGTATATCTTCAGCCATTATGGAGATCATGATCCTTTGTATATCTTCATCATGGAGATTCTGATCTATGTATATTGTATGTGGTGATGACCACTTATGTGATATTATGTATCATGCCTATTCATGGCCATTGTACTCTTATGTATCTGGGACTACTATATGTATTTGCAGTTATGTGCAGAGTTTTATCATTGTAATATGCTAATTGGGTGGCTGGTCTTCCATTTTGGATTATTCATCACTCCACTTCTGGGATGGACTTATAATGTATTTCGGCCATCATATTACCCCTCTAACCTCACACACTAGGGGGCATCTATTATAGCTGATTTTACCACACCAGGTGAATCACACTTGTATGGCCTTCCCCTGTCCCTCTGCAGACTCCTTAGATCCCTTGGACCATTTTTTTTTCTTTTGATGTTTCCTAGACCATCCCTAAAAACATGTGAAAATTGCTATACGATACTTTTAAACCTCTTATCGCATATATACGTGGGTTTGACCCCTAAAACCACATACATCGGGATGTGTACAAAATCTAAATCCTTTTGGATTTTTCCTTGACATGGATTCGACTCATTTGTCTCCTAGCCCTCCATATGCCTTGAGATCGCTCAGATTCAACCTTTCATTACCCCATTGAAAAGCTATATAAGGAACTCTTTGGATACATTGAAGGCATAAGAGAATTGAGAGCAAAGAAACTATAGTCCATTGTTGCCAAAACTTGTGCTTGAGTCTTCATCTCTTTGTCCCTTGGAGCACTTTGGTGTTCTTCCCAAGCTTGCCTTTTGCTTGTGAAATTTCTATCGAGAGATGGAGGATTGAGGTGGTAGAGGCCCAAGTGGGGGATTCAGTTTCTCCAATTCGCAGACGTGCTGACAGAGGTTATATTCATTGTAATCTATGATTTTATATTAATAGAAATATCTTTTCCTGTCCAATAATGTATGTTTGAATGAATATTTTATCCATGGATGATTTCAAATGCTTATACATTGTTGATTATATATGCTAGAGTATATATAACACCAATATATATAGTATGCTTGTCTTGTTTACTTGTTGTTGAGGAAGTGATTCATCAATTGAAGCTGAAGTTGGAAAGCTCAACGGGGATCTACTTCAACCATCCGGAATAAGGTATGAGGTCTAATCCTTTAATGTTAGATATTTGATTTCTCTTGCATATTGGAAAGGATTGATTTCTGGAGTCAAGCTGTCTGTTGTGGTACCCCAAGCCATATGAATTTATCTCTGTAACAAACATACAGTGAACACAATTTAATTCCTCGCAGCACAACATTCTAAAATAATACTGCAATTTCTAATAGTCCCGTCTATTAAGTCTAGTAAAACAACAATTTAAAACACAACTAGGAAGTTTTGAAAGAAGGATAAACATGGATAGGTTCAAAATTAAACCAGTCTAACAGTTTTATGGAAAATGAAGAAACAGCTCCAGTGATTTAAGAATTAAGCATAATGATTTATGGTCTTGATGGAAATGCAGGACACATAAAAGAACAAAAATTTGAATGAAAATATAACAAGTGCAGCATATTATAGACAAATAGAAAATCAAAAGGATTTGTAGAGACATACCTTTATCAAAAGTATTCAGTTTTGGCTTCCATTTTTCTTGCTATTTTGACTTGTGTATTCCTGCTACAACATCATTCCCCTTCATTGCTTGATGTAATATGCTTGTTCCTGCTTGAATTTTTTCTAGAGACTGTTGACCTACATCATTTAAACTCTTGCTCTTGACAGAGCTCTGCTTACTCTTTTTTTCATGATTCCTCAATGTCAAAACTAAATATCCATTTAGTTGATGCTATGACCCATTTTGCTCCAAACCAAGCCAGGATTACTGCATATCAGCGCTATGTACATCCATAAATTATAGTTACCTAGGATATGTATGAATAGAATTAGTCAAGCACATGCATAAATATTATAAATGGACAAATAGAAGAAAACAATGTGGTTTAGACCTTCCTTAATTTCTATACTCAGATATATAGTACGATCACACTTTGTATATTAGGAGACAAGTCACTAACAAAACAATGGA
>LPNX010951364.1:24264-117092 GCA_001517045.1 Pseudotsuga menziesii | reverse complement strand
TATATATATAATCTATTTGCATTTGTAGCAGTTGTCGACCTAACAACTCTCAACCCACAAAACTCAAAATCCCTAATTGAGGTTCTACACCCAGCTTGATGAGATTTAATCCAGATTCAGTTAATTTTTTTAGGCCTTTCTGACCACAAACAACTGCACCTAATTGGACTAAATTTTTAATAGCTACAGTTATTGCCTCATGTCTTGGGGCTTAAGGTCTAAACTCCACTCAGTGCAGCCATGATTTCTTCTCTTATCTTTTCCATACCACAGATATTGTCATTGTCTAGGAGGACATCATGGATAGTCCTAACTTGTGCCCATAACTGCCTCACATCCACAAAAATGGCCCAAATTGAATGTCGAGGCTGCTAGAAGGTGAAACACACCCAATAATGTTCAAAACAATACCCATATTGGATTAATTATTGTTGTAACTTGTTGTTATAGGGCCCAAAACTACCCAGATATGAGGTACATTTGCTGTTCATTTCCTTCCATTTTCCACAAGTGGAATAGATTTCCTAGAATTCATTTTACAACTAAGAAAAATACAACATCATACTTTAGACTTTCCCAGAAAACTCAGAAACCAACCCATAAACCCTCATAAAAAATTAAGTGAACACCTTATGGGAAGCAATGTGCATGATTCCTCAATGTCAAAACTAAATATCCATTTAGTTGATGCTATGACCCATTTAGGGTGGAGTGAGACAAATATAGTCCATAAGGTCACAGATCAATACTTTCGAACTCAAAAAATATATAAAAAAGTAAAAAATTCTATTTGCATTTGCAGTAGCTATCAACCCAACTTTCAAGCCAACAACTCTCCACCAACAAAAATCAAAATCTCAAAGAAAGACAAAAAAAGCATTACCACAGGGAGAACAGAATGAGCCCAGACAACTTATCCAGGAGGCCTCTTGCGTGGAACAAACACACCCAGGGGAATCAAAACAAGAATATATCCCTAGCTAATACAAGAGGATAGTATAAAGAGTCCCATACTCAAAAAGGGAAAAACATGAGTATGCCACAAATACTGAAAAAAAAATCTTAAAAGAGCTATATCAAGCCTTCCTCAATAATTTCTCCTTCCTAGAGTTCTGAGAAGGAGAGAAGACTAGCCTTCATATGAAGTGCTTCCTTGGATAAGTGGTCTGCACTCATATTGTGCTCCTTGTATACATGCCTAAATCCAAGTGATAAGAAATCATGTTTGATAGACAAGAACCACAAGACCCACACACAATACCCACAAGACCGATGTGTACAATCAAGGTGGGGAAACAACCATTTTACCCACAAGACGAAGGGGAAAAAAATTATCTTCTCTCTCAAGGTATAGTCCATATGTGTTATGTACAATAATTATAAGTTTTATCATCATTGTATAAGGAAGGTCATTTATTTCAACTTAACACTCCCAGAGGTCCCTTTGTTAAAGTTGAAGCATCCAAGGAAAATCAATAACAGCAGTAGTAATAAATTAATGAACAAGTTAAACTAGCGTACGTAAAGGAAAAAACAACATGGTAACATATATAACATAATTTTCATTTCTTTCAACTTAACACTCCCAAAGGTCCCTATGTTAAAGTTGAAGCATCCAACGACAATCAATAACAGCAGTAGTAATAAATTAACAAACAAGTTAAACTAGCATACTTAAAGGAGAAAAGAATGTGGTAACATATATAGCATAATTTTCATTTGTTTCAACTTAACACTCCCAAAGGTCCCTGTGTTAATGTTGAAGCATCCAAGGATAGTAAATAACAGCAATAGTAATACCAAAAACACATAGGTACAGCTGTGGCGATGCAAGAAAAAGTAAAAACATAATTTTCATTTCTTTCAACTTAACACTCCCAAAGGTCCCTTCGTTAAAGTTGAAACATCTAAGGGCAATCAATAACTACAGTAATAATAAATTAATGAACAAGTTAAACTAGCATACTTAAAGGAGGAAACAATGTGGTAACATACATAACATAATTTTCATTTCTTTCAAATTAACACTCCCAAAGGTGCTTGTGTTAAAGTTGAAGCATCCAATGACAATTAATAACAACAGTACATGCAATATAATTATAAAGATGCAAAAGGAAAAAGGAATTGTTATCACATACACGTTGAGTCAACACTTTGGTAAGAATTTTAGTTTTAAAAAATATCTATGCTATGTATAACACTCTGCAAAACAGAAGTGAAGCAACAATGGAACACTTCTAGTGATTGCAATACAAAATATTGTTACGGAGAGAAATTCCTATGGCTTGGGGTACCACAACAGACAGCTAGACTCCAGAAATCAATCTTTCCCAATATGCAATAGAAATAAAAACATCTAACACTAAAGGATTGAACCTCGTACCTTATTCCGGACGGTTGAAGTAGATCCCCATTGAGCTTTCCAATCTTCAGCTTGAATTGTTATAGCACGTCCTCAACAACAAGTAAACAATACAAGCATACTAAATTTCATGGTGTTAGATCTATTCTAGCATATATAATCAATAATGTAAAAGCATTTGACATATTCCAATGGATACAATATTCATTCAAATACACATTACTAGGCAGGAAAAGATATTTCTATTAATATGAATTAGAGATTACAAGTGACAACCTCTGATGGCACGTCTGCGAACCAGAGAAACTGAATCCCCCACTTGGGCCTCCACCATCTCAATCCTCCATCGCTTCGATATCAAGCTTACTAGAAAAAGGCAAGCTTGGGAAGAACACAACAGTGCTCCAAGGGACAAAGAGATGCAGACTCAAGCATAAGTTCTGGAAACAATGGACTATAGTTTCGGTACTCTCAATTCTCTCTTATGCTTTCAATGTCTCAATGGTTCCTTATATAGCTTTTAAAAGGTATACTGAAAGGTCGAATCCGTGCGATCTCAAGGCATATGGAAGGCCAGGAGTCATATGAATCGGATCCAAGTCAAGGAACACTCCAAAGGATTTTGGATTATGTACACATCTCGATGTACACGACTATAGAGGGAATATCCGCGTATGTATGCGGTTATCGGGGAAAAGGCCGCGTATATCACTTTTATAATGTTTTTAGGGATGGTCAATGATACATCAAAAGACAAAAAGTGGCCCATAGGGGATAATGAGTCTGCAATGGGACAAGGGAATGCCATACAATGTGTGATTCACCTAGTGTGGTGAAATCTGCTATAACAGATGCCCCCTAATGTATGAGATCAGAGGGGTTATACGATGGTCGAAATACATTGAAGTCCATCCCAGAAGTGAAGTGATGAAGGTACCCAAATGGAAGACCAGCCACCCAATCAGCATAATACCATAATACAACTCTGCATATAACTGCAAGTACATAGAGCAGTCCTGGATACATAAGAGTACAATGGCCATGAATAGGCATGAAACATGATAACACATATGTCGTCATCGCCACGTACAATATACAGAGATCAGAATCTCCATGATGAAGATATACAAAGGACCATGATCTCCACATAGGCTGAAGATATACAATAGATCAAGATCTCCATAGTGGCTGGAAATGTCTGACATATACTGGAACAGGTCACGAGAGCTGAAATCTCATGAACACTGGCACGATCAAGGAGGTAGCATATAGTGGATGCCACCAATCTGGAAGGTCTTCTACACACACCGCTACGAGTACATGTCCTACTATGCGAATAGAGGTGTCGAGATCGAACATAGTAGTCCATCATCTGATTACCGGTCATTGATGTATACCGTTAACAGACGCGAGATCACCCACCGATAATGAAAATGGGAATCAAGGTACTAGAGTGCAAACTAAAAAGTGTGAATAAATGTGTTGAGGTTGAACACTTGAGAGAGTCCATCGATCAAGGGACATTGATGTATTCCCAAAACTGTCGATGGCGAGAGAACCTGCCACTAATGACTGCAAGTCTCAAGGCACTCAAAATGACTCTAGACTCCAATCCCAGAATAAATGATCTGAAGTCGATGGGATGAAATCCGCTGGAAGGAGGGCATTAGGGCATCCCCCATCATCCAACACGAGGTACTCAGCAAAGCTGTATAATGTGGAAGGACTCGATCATAAGGTGCACGAACCAGTAACTATATCGAGAATGGCCGACATGCAAAGTCAATATAACTAAGGAATGGCTGACTCAGGTTTCAACTTCCTTCGAACAAGAGCATAATGGTGTATGGTGACTGAAAGAAGGAAGCACAGACTTGATATACAAACTTGGACATCTCTATGACGCAGGAGGCATCAATAGAGGCTCCATAGGGACTGGAAGCTTAACCAGTCGGTGGAGATAAAACTCAGATAAACGAGTACAGCTCCTAAGTCAAACTATAACCCAACCAATGGATGTGATATACAGTGCTCTGTTCGAAGGCGACACGACTCGACAACTTCCAAAGATAATATCTTTTCTTGTCTGGCTTTTTGGTTTTTTGATTTTTTTGGTCTTTTTCAGTTATTTGAAAATCTTGAAAAAAGAATAAACTAGCTTTATAGTTACAAACTAGGAGGAGACGAGTGTCATTTAGGGCAAAAAAACTAGTTCCAAGCAGTGGAACATACCTATGCTCAATGTAAGGATACATGTGTAGGATATCGACACTCGGGGGAAAATCCCCTCCCGGTAAAAAAGGGATCAAGTTGCGAAGGATATAAAGAAAGGCTCTGCATGGCTAAACATGAGACAAGCTCGGGCTATATGGCTGAAACACAATGTCAGGGGAGCCGGCATAAAGCTCAATAAGATAGGAAAAGCTCATGATAATGCATCCACAACTTGATACAAGGGAGTCTGGGGGATCATGGCCAGCATAAGATCAAGAGGAGTATGAGGCTCTTGCTAAATGTCATGGCAATACTATACAATATACTCCCACACCCTAAAGGGAGAAACATCAGCATGGGCACCAAAATGCAAATAAGGCGCTAACTAGGGTACCCATGTAAGGTGAGGCTATACCACTCATATCATGCCACTTCTATAGCAGCAAGAAGGTTCCGTGACATAATAGAGTGGGTTCGTACCTAAGGATATAATGACATGGTCATAAGGTCATGCAAAATGTAAACGGTGATGAACCTAACCTATATGCCAGTGTAGACATTATACCTAAGATCAGTACGAATGAGTCAATCCAAGGGCTAAAACAGCGCTGAAAATGATCTTCTACATCACAAATTAGGTCAGAAATGGTCCAAAATGGTTAGAAACGGTCAAAACTATAGCAAAGGGGGTAAAAATTTTCAAATATTTGAAATTTTTTCTATAAATAGTAAAAAATAGAAATCATTTGAAAATTTTACCCATTTGAGCTCTGATATTCAACTGCAAATTCCAGGAGATCCAGCTAGTGGAATTCACAACCGATTCTTCCAAGTATTTACTCATGTTCTCTGCTTGCATTTCAATACAATTTTTATAATTTTTCATGGTCAAATGAATTTTTAAAGGCCAATCTTACATGAGCGCTACGGCCCATGCGGGTATCGAGGATTTTTCTGCATATAGGGCTGGCTATACATGAAAAAGGGGCCAGAAACCGCGTACATACGTGGCTGTTTTGAAAACAGCCGTGTATGACGCTGCGCACTAAGATTTTCATGAATCTAATGGACATTTTGGTCAAATTCTCATGCAGGATGGTGCTAGAGTGGAGAGAACACAAGCATGGTGATGTAGAGGAAGTAGTAAGGGCTGACAGAATGGCTCAAGAAGCTCTAAAAAGATGCGGACTCTACAATTTTTGGTGCTTAGGTGGCTTGAGGGCCAAACCAGGACTACTACAGATGCTTGTAGACTATTGGGATCCAGACTCAGAGTCCTTCCAGCTAGATGACATGTCCCTCACCATTGAGGTGGAGGATATCTATTTTATCACAGGTCTATCACGGCGAGGTGAGACAGTGAACCTTCGTGCCCGAGGAGGGCCAGGTCATGGGATTCCTATCGATGAGTACATAGCTGTGTACTGCTACCCAGAGACGGAGAAGGTGGGGAGCCAAGTTCCCACCAACGCTATACAGGTGCTGGGCCTAAAGGCCATACTACTGATGCTGGGCAGGATAGCAGGCTTAGCATCACTCCATCAGGCCTCTCGACCATTGATGTTCTATGCGGTGGAGTGCATGACAACGACCATCTATGACTGGAGCACATCACTGCTAAGCAACATGAAACATCAGCTCAGTGAGTGCAAGGCAGGTAGGATACGGAACTTCGGGTTCAGCAGTATCTTGAGCACGTTTTTCTTCAAGCGTGTTCCAGGAGTGAGCCCTAGAGTGGATGTTCCTTTCCACGGGTTCGAGATCCGGCCCAACGACGTTGGGAAGACGCGATGCGCAGACTGGGGGGTGGTAGGCTGGCCAACCCTTATCCAGCAGACTTTTTTCCATGGTGGCGACGACAGATTGTTGCCATAGAGGACTACCCTTATGCAGGGATAGATTTTCGGGGAGACCCGGACATGCCATTACCACCAGGATCAGCATATGGAGACATAGGTAACGAATCTCAACCCTGACTCTTTTTTAAAAATTTTTGAAGTATTTAATTTTTTTGTGTTTTCTTGATTATATGGAATCAAAAAGACATATTTTTGGGTGACAATGCATAACGACATCTACCATTCATGTGTAAATGTGGGACCACGGCGACCAGAGGGCTTCCCACATCATAGACGAAGGGGAAGAGGAGACGATATGACCGGTGTGGATGCGGAGCGAATGCTCCAAAGCATCCATACCAACTTCGTGCGACTGACTCACAGGATTCCCATGGCGCAAGTTGAGGACTTGCCTGAGGCTATGCAGAGACAGGTGGTGGGTGTACCACGCACATGAGTGCATTTATTCCGGTGGCTAGCTAGAGCCGTGGTGACATATCATGATCACAACCCTCATCCACCTCCACAGGACTAGACACCTAGGAGTGTATCTATTTTGTACTACCGTGTATATGATGGTGGCTTTCAAAGCCCCAATTTTGTATTATGACATTATGTATTACCACATTTTGATGTAAATAAAAAAGTTTTATGGTGATCGGTTTATTTATTTACATGTGTAAAAATTGTGTTTATGATTAATTTATGATGAATGAAACAAATTCCAATCTAATACATAGTTAGCATATGAGTCAGCAATTTAATTATAATTTCTTGGAATGTGTATATATGTTATGTTCTCAAACTGCCATTCTAGCAATCTCACAAGTAAGAATCTCCTCAATAACGTCGAATCTCTAACATGGTACAAACCATTTAGCTGTGACACTACTAATTCTGAATCAAGACGTACATCAAGAGAGAGAACACCATGCGAAATGGCATCTCGTAGAAGCTCGATAATGGCACTATATTCAGCAACATTGTTGGAAGATGGCCGTAGACATACACCTCCTGAAGACATTACATGACCCATAGGAGTAAAAATCACCCAAGCAGCTGAGGCTGAGTGTTGAGTGTGACGGCTTGCACCATCCGTGAATCCTATGTAGGTGGAATATTCCATTGACATCTGCCACAAAAAATGGAAACTAATCACAAACCCAATCACGATAAACAAGACCTAACTATGCAAAAAAGCTGTACAATAATATACAACAAACAGCCTTGGCTAAAGATCATGCATAGTATTTTTTGAGATAGAGCCCATTTCTAGGCTCCTCCAAGACCGTCCCTTCGTAATCCACTAACTCGTAGCCACCCTTCTCTAATACACGTTTGACCACGTAAGGACCACGCCACATAGGATTGAAATTACCTTCCCCCAAGGGTTCTTTCGATTGATCCCACAAAAGGACCAAGTCTCCCTCACTAAACACTCTCGGACGGACAGACTTATCGTATTGGGCCTTTACGTGACGCTTATTAACCTCTAGAGTCACCAAGGCATCTCTACGTTGCTCATCGAGTTGCTCAAGGTGAACCAAACGCTCCTCCAAAGGCAAAGTGTCTGGTAAGAGTTCCATGGATAACTTCAATGAAGGAATCTCGCATTCAACCAGCAATATCGACTCCACTCCATGAACAAGCTGGTATGGAGAAAAACCAGTGGCAGTCTTTACCATGGTTCAATATGCCCACAAAGAAGGGTACAACATAATATGCCAATTTGTCTTGATTTGTGCGATGGTTCGTTGGAGAATGGACTTAAGTGATTTATTCACTGCTTCAACCTGTCCATTCGCTTGAGGATAGTAAGAAGAGGAGTTCTCTTGCTTATAGCCTAACTTGGATGCCAACTCTTCCATCATACGATTCTAAAAGTGCGATCCATGGTCAGTGACAAGCTCTCTCGGAAACCCGAACCTAGAAATGATTTGGTTGAATACAAAGTGAGCGGTTGTCTCACCGTCAGATTTTACTGTAGGCATTGCCTCAGCCCATTTCATGAAGTAATCGACATCCACTATAATATGATGGTGCCCCCCAGCCGAAGATGGGTTTCAATCCATAAAATCGAGCCCCCATTTGGTGAAGGGACTGGCGGTGATAATAGGGTGTAATGGGGCAGGCCTCGAGTGCATGTTACGTGCGAAAACCTGGCAAGGGTGGCACCTCTTGACCGCTTCAATACAATCCTTGAAGATCGATGGCCAGAAATATCCTGCTCTCAAAATATTTTGAGCTGTAGCAAGCCCAGATAAATGACCACCAAACGCCCCTCCGTGGCAATCATTAAACACTACCTCAGCCTCCTCATGAGTTAAACAACGTTGTAAAAGGGAATCTACTCCATGGCGGTACAAATTATTGTCCACTATGAGGTAGTTCTTGGAAACGTGACGTAATCGATGTCGCTCATCCCACGAGAGGCGAGTAGGGGTCCTCTACGTTTGCAAATATACTATGATATCTCCGTACCATGGGTCAGCCGTTGAGATCAATAAAATGTGTTCATCAACGAACATATCTTTGCACACCGACTCCTCATCCTCACTTGGAAAATCCGATATGAGCTCTACAAAGATTAAAGATTTCTTTGATTTTGCCGAAACAAATTCGAGATCAAACTCTTGCAGGATGACAATCCATTTATTATATTTTCTCCCAATAATCCTACGTGTGAGGACGAACTGAAACAGATTGACATGGGCAACAACCAAGGTCTGGCGAAGGAGAATATAATGTCTCAAACGTTGCACCGCATGTACGGTGGCTAAGGTAAGCTTCTCAACATGAGAATACCGAATCTCTGCGTCAATAAGGTTTCGACTCAAATAATATATGACATGCTCTTGGAGCTCCTCATCCTCTTGAACTAAAACCATCCCAATCGTCTCTAAATACGCGGCCACATATAATAGGAAATCGCAGCTATAATCCGGAGGACTAATCACTAGGGCCAATGCTAGGGCTCGCTTAAGTGCATCGAAGGACTCCTGGGCTCGCTCATCCCATTCAAAGGGAGTATCCTTCTTCAGGAGACACATGAAACCTCTAGTCAAATTGGTGAAATTGACAACAAATCTTCGTAGGAAGTTTGCCATGCCTTGCGAACACTGAAGATGATGAATATTTCGTGGGGGAGACAACTGAAGTATTTCCTCCACCTTCAAGGGGTCGACTCTTATACCCTCTTTCGAAACAATAAATCCTAATAAACGACCTGATTTCATGCAAAAGATGCACTTATGAGGATTCAATCTAACAACATAGTGCCGGCACCTTTCGAAAACCAATCTCAAGTGATAAGAATGACGCATCCTCATCCGAGAATGAGCAGCGAGGTCATCCAAAAATACTTCAATAATGGACTTGAGATCGTGGTAAATCAAGGTCATGGCCCGCTGAAACGTAGCTCCGGCATTTTTAAGGCCGAAAGGCATTTTCTGATACGCAAATGTTCCCCATGGACAAATAAATGCGGTCTTGTGTTGGTCCTCGGGTTTAATTTGAATATGATTATATCCGGAAAAATCGTCCATAAAGGAGAACACCTTGCTACCCGCACACTCATCCAAAATATGATCTATAAACAGTGTGGGGAAGTTATCCTTAGG
This sequence comes from Pseudotsuga menziesii, assembly GCA_001517045.1. Lineage (NCBI taxonomy): Eukaryota > Viridiplantae > Streptophyta > Pinopsida > Pinales > Pinaceae > Pseudotsuga > Pseudotsuga menziesii. Next base: position 107,058 of record LPNX010951364.1, on the reverse strand, counting down.
ACAGGAACAATTTAAATCACGGAAATCAGTGCATATACCGATCATTCCGTGCTTCTTATCCACTAGAATGGGGTTTGAAACCCACTCCGTCAAGGGAATGGGATAGATGAAACCAGCTTTCAACAGCTTCTCTATCTCTGCCTTTATGGCGGGTGCTTTCCTAGGATTTACCGCGCGTAAATGCTGTCGAATAGGCTTAGCGTTGGGGTAAGTCTTAATCTCATGTTCGAAAATCCAAGGGTCAATTCCTGGAATCTCATCGTAATACCAAGCAAAAACATCACGGAATTCCTTGAATAGCTCGGTATACTCTCGAATCTCATCTTGGGAACAATCCGCCCCAATGTAGACATTCTCAACCGTACCAGGATTGCAAGAAATGTTGATAGGAATAGTTGACGATATGTTCGCCATGTTTCCATCAGCCATCTGACCAAGAGAGCTTAATGGAATCATGGGTCTGCCAACTGTCTGTCTAAGAATCTCCCTATAATCCTCATGCTCCAAAACGTCAAGTTCTGGAAGGAAATATGATCTATGATGAAGTTCCTCCCATGGTGGCTCAACTCCCGACATAGCCTCGATAATCGCTTCATCTGAAAGGAAAACCATATTAAGGAAATCATGGGCATGAGAAGACTGTACTGCCCATGTAGGTAGCACATAGGGGTCTTCCTCCTCCATCCGCGAAGAGGAAGAACAAGGCTCTGCAGCAGACTAAATATTAGCTTGGTAAGCAATCATGACTGCAGGAAACGGCACACTCATCTCAATGGCCTCACTCGAAGGACTCAGTGAATGAAGAATCCAAGGATCTCCCATATGACTTGTGTGAAAAGGCACCGATCTCGTAGATGTGGAAGCACCATCAAAACTAGATCCTATCATGAGGACGAGTGCATGACAACTAAAGGTTCCCATGAGGGATGGATACATGCCTACACCAACACTCCCAGTTGTCGGCTGGGAATGTTCAACTTTCGGAACCGAAGCTTCCGAAGATGCAGTAACAGGCGGATTCTTGAATTCCATTTGATCAATTGTTACAATCTTCCCATTATGAGGAAAGCATACAACGCGAAATACAGAAGACGCAATGGCTTGCATACTATACATCCATTTCCTTCCTAGTAAGAGATTGTAGTCGAGGGGTGCATCAACCACCTCAACCTCTATCGCAATGGCCTTCCCTCCCAAACAGACTTTAAGGGAAGGGAGGATACCATGCAACCTAAACAATCTCCCATCGAAAGCAGTTAACATGGTCGTAGACTTCGACAACTCAGGAGAACCAAGACCCTTCCAACAAGACAAAGACATCACAGAAGCAGCAGCGCCCTCATCAATCACGGTGCACTTGACGATCATATTAAGACATTCTACATGCACCAAAAGGGACACATAGTAGGGAAAGCGAGGCTGATGTCCTGTGGTTTCAAATTTGATCACTGAGGAAGAATCATCACCATTCACACCAAGAGCAGAAAGCAAATCCTTCCTTTGCAACAGACAACTCTGAAGCACTTCCAATGCAGACATGGCACAAGGAGTATGACCCAAGTCCTCGACAACTGAATAATTCTGGGCGGCTTGGGCATTTGGGTTATGCCCCGAATGCTTAAGTACCCCCTTAGGAATGTGAGGTGCAACCTCAGGTTTATCCGTAGGTTTCTCAATGCGCAAAGGGGTTTCTAGTGGATCAGGTTCTTTACCTGGGTTGGGTTGTGACGAAGTATAATATTTCGCACTCGTCACAATTTTCACGGCACGGACCATATTAATGCACCCACGACCACTAGTTTCAGCTGGATCTTCATCACTAGATTGATCATGGGACTTCGAGTTCATATTCTGGTTATGTGGTAAAGGGTTTGTTAACACAGCTGGGCCATGTGCTATGAACTTCGAAGCTTCATCCATCCTAGGGCACAAGTAAGTGAGGTGATCATCCTTACAAATCTTGCAAGTAAACTTAACCTTACGCTTATTCTGCTTGTCCCCCCCAGCATTTTTATTGTTCTTGTCATTATTGTTGGCATTCTCATTTTTATTCGCACCCTTCTTATTATTATTGTTTTTACCCTTTTTTCTATTCTGTCCGGGTTGTTGGTTACCCTTCTAGTTGGACGATTGCACATCAAGTACATTCGCCGCTTGGGCGGGCTGAGACGAAGCCGTAGCTTGTCCCGAGGTAGATTCGTTGGTTTACAACTAAGAAACCTGTTTCACAACCGAACCTGCAGGTTTCTTACTTGCACTACCCACAATGCCATCGGCATGTGGTCCAGGTTTGACCTTGGGATCGAAACTAGAACGAGGAGCGTTGGGTATAATCTCATATAACAAACCAGACTGAGCATAGATCAAGTCTAGTTCTTGCGCCCTAAAGATGGCTTGTTCCTCATTCTGCACTCTGGATGTGGAAACATCCTTCATGATATATGGCAATAAATATTTGAGGAACCACTGAAGGAGGAACTCCAGCGGTATAAAGGCTTTTATTAATCTCTTCCGTCTATGCCACTACTGAATATGATCAGAAATATGGGTGGCTTTATCTTGCCGAAATGTCGAAAAGAGTTCAGTACCAACATCATAGCATACTGGTAGCTGGAAGTGATTAAGGAAAGTCATCGCAAGGTCGTCGAACAAAGTAAAGGCACCCCTAGGTAACTCTATATACCATTTCGCCGTAGGCCCTATGAGGGTGCGTTGAAATAGTCTCAAGCGGACTGAGTCCTGATGCAATGAATTGGAAGAGCACCATAGGTGGAATGTCATAACGTGTTCACTCGGATCCTCTCCTGGTTTTCCTTCAAACTTAGGAATGTCTGAAGGAAGCTTGGTAGGGACAGCCAGCCAAGCCGGGTCATGAGCCACAGGATCGTTCGTAAGTCTCGATAAGTCAGGTAGATTGAGTGTCGCGAGGAAAGGGAGCCTAGGATGATGAGGTCTAGGGACCGCTCCTTGGTTCATATAGGATTGATTACCACCATGACCTTGGCCATAGTGACCTCCTCCTGTATGACCCGTATAGGGTGGTGTGGAAGTAGCATACTGAGGTGGACCTTGACTAGTAGGAGCTACAAAGCCATAGTTGGGAGAGTAAGCAGGTTGTGAATACCCGCCTCCATAAGGTGGAGAGACATGTCCATACTGCGCCCCATAGTAGGGTCCATAGGTCATCGCTTGCGATGCCCCATGAGACACTTCATAGGTAGGAAGATACGTTCCGAAAGTAGGAATATACATACCGGAAGTAGGGATATATGTCGAGGAAGTAGCAATATGACCTCTAGAGACATGAACATAACTTCCCGAAACCATGGGTGGTATGTAGGCTTGAGACACAATTGGTCTAGTAATCGCAATACGGATCTGACCCGTAGCTACGTGCCGACTCGAAGGACCATGTGAGTAAGGTGGAGGGTTTACATTTGAAGAACTCGGAAGCGAGGATGAAGGAATCTCTGTAAGAAGAAATGTACTAGTGCCTATCGTCACTCGTCTAGAACCTGGTATCCCTATCGGATCACTAACTCTAGACCTAGGAGGTATATAATATGGAGCTTCCACCACTGGGATGGAAGGTGCAATGTGACTAGTACACCCAAACCTCTCCGCAAGGTAAGGCATGTGATTGCCCCCAGGCATAGTGCTAGGCTCATAGTCGGATTCAACATGAAATGTCAAATCGTGCATAGGAAAACCAGTCGTAACATAACTACCATAGCTAGTTCTAGGAGGGTCAAAGTGAGTCTCGGCATCATCCAACATTCCATACCGGTAATGGGTCAATGGGGAATCTGCCCTAGCATGAGTAGGTCTATCACGAAAAGATCCTATCTGGGAAATCACAGGACCGATCTCAGCTAGGTCAGCTGAGGGATCGTATGTAGGAGTAAGTTCCCCATAGTCAATACGAATAGGAGGAGGTGGCTCAGGAATAGTCTCTGAATGATCCTCCATGGTGTGTGAATTAGTGTGTGACATAGTCCGCCTGGACAATCTAGGCCCCTCTCCCAAAGGAGGAGGAAAAGTGGAAGGCGAAAGTCCTGCTAACTGATGAGAACGGCGCGGAACCTCACCTGACTCCACAATGACTCAACAAAAAGCAAAGACTCTCTATTTACGTCAACCCTAGGCTAACTAGCGTGCACAGAGCAATCACTATAAAATCTAAAGACAAAAGAAAGCAAACAAGGGCTGGATAAGTGAGCTCCCGAATGTGGCCGGTATGTCTTGCCTAGGAGAGGCTTGAGAGGCCCTTGTCACCACAAGCGGAGGTTCGAAACCAATTATTGTGGCCCTTAGCTTCAATGCATAAAGTGACTGTGTTGTCCAACCCCAACCTGGCCGGGACACATGCAGAATAACCTCTACACGTACCCCCTCGATATCCTAGGTAAGGTCACTAAGGTCACCTCAATATAATCAATGCTCAGGCAGACAGTCGCAGGCGGGATTGACCGTATGGGAAGGGTAGCAAAGCCTAAAACTCCCTAAAGAGCCCCCAAATACGAATACAATCCTGGCTATATCGCCGCTGCTACACAGTTACCAACTAGGGGTTATCCTGATCAACAACCGCTCACACTGCCTAGTGCTTGACTCCCTTTTGAGAGGAGCTTCCTGAGAACGCTGGTTATATAAAGGATTTCACACACTCCCTAGACAGACACCTAGTTGTTGTTTTTTAGTGATCTTGGAGAATTAACTTTCAATGAACTATTCCAAGATCCTAAAACCTAAGCTTGTTGGTGCACCCTAGAAAATAAAAGAGTGTAATTCATTTTAATTAGCATTGATTTTAGTTGGCTTTATTACTCAAAAATAGGATATGGTCATGCAACTAATGGTGTTATGACGCAACAAGAAGTAAAATGCACACCTAACAATCAATACAAATGCATTGTGTCCATGAAAACAGGGTATGCGTACTACGTGAATGCACAATTTCTTCTTCAAATGCTAAATGCAAATTTCCCTATATGAATTCCTAACTATTACTCCAAAGCAAATCTATATCTAATGCAAGTACAATGCAAAGTGCAAAATGCAATGCATGATGATAAGCAAATGTTTTTGGATTTTTTGAAAATAAAGAGATACAAAAAGCAAAAGAATGATTCTACCCACCCCAGACTCTGGAAGCACACATAAACAACATTCCAGCAAAGCACTAAGGCAAAAAAACTCTAATGCACTAATCTCAAACAAAAAATCAAAGATGCCATGACAAGAACTTTCCTAAAAGGAAAAATTTAGTCTAAAAAAAATGTTTCTGGTCAAAAACAGAGGTATTAACAGACTCAAGTAGTGCCAAAGGAGACTATGCAACTAACAGCATTCACCCAACAATCCACTATCTTCCACAAAAAGGTAAAAACCAGAGTATACACGACTGTGCACAGTAAACCCGCGTGTATACGCGGAAATCCCAGGGGAAACCGCGTGTATACGCGACTGTAAGTGACAAACCCGCATACAGGAAGAAAAAGATGCACAAATTCAAGGCAAACAGACAGGCTGAGACTAAATTCACACCAATCAGGCTCTACCAGGCATACATGCTCCCATACCCGACACAGAAACAAGAGAGAGAGAGCAACTCAAATACATTGAATGCCAAGAAATCAACCCCAGCGGAGTCACCATTTCTGTTATGGAGAGAAATTCCTATGGCTTGGGGTACCACAACAGATAGCTAGACTCCAGGAATCAATCTTTTCCAATATGCAATAGAAATAAAAACATCTAACACTAAAGGATCGAACCTCGTACCTTATTCCAGACGGTTGAAGTAGATCCCCATTGAGCTTTCCAATCTTCAGCTTGAATTGTTATAGCACGTCCTCAACAACAAGTAAACAATACAAGCATACTATATTTCATGGTGTTAGATCTATTCTAGCATATATAATCAATAATGTAAAAGCATTTGACATATTCCAATGGATACAATATTCATTCAAATACACATTACTGGATAGGAAAAGATATTTCTATTAATATGAATCAGAGATTACAAGTGACAACCTCTGACGCCATGTCTGCGAACCGGAGAAACTGAATCCCCCACTTGGGCCTCCACCACCTCAATCCTCCATCACTTCGATAGAAAGCTTACTAGCAAAAGGCAAGCTTGGGAAGAACACAACAGTGCTCCAAGAGACAAAGGGATGCAGACTCAAGCATAAGTTCTGGCAACAATGGACTATAGTTTCGGTACTCTCAATTCTCTCTTATGCTTTCAATGTCTCAATGGTTCCTTATATAGATTTTCAAAGGTATACTGAAAGGTAGAATCCGTGCGATCTCAAGGCATATGGAAGTCCAGGAGTCATATGAATCGGATCCAAGTCAAGGAACGCTCCAAAGGATTTTGGATTATGTACACATCCCGATGTACGCGACTATAGAGGGAATATCCGCGTATGTACGTGGTTATCGGGGAAAAGGCCGCATATATCACTTTTATAATGTTTTTAGGGATGATCAATGATACATCAAAAGACAAAAAGTGGTCCATAGGGGCTAATGAGTCTGCAGCGGGACAGGGGAAGGCCATACAATGTGTGATTCACCTAGTGTGGTGAAATCCGCTATAACACATATCTATCAGATAATACAAAAAAAGTAATCACTTTCAAACCAGAATATAAAATAAGGATGAGATATGGAGTTACCCAACAACATTCAACACCTTTGTATAAGAAATCCAATAGAATTATACTGCCTAAACAAGGGGTAAGAATTTTAGTTTTAAAAAATATCTATGCTATGGATAACACTGCAAAATAGAAGTGAAGCAACTATGAAACACTTCAGTTGAAGGTTTTGAACAAAAGGATTATATTAAATAAATTTGCAGGCACCATCAGTAGAAAGTGAATATTTTTCCTTGGGAAAAGCACGCATGCAATTTCAAGAGATTGGGAAACAAGCTTTGAATAAAATAGTTAAGGTTGCACATATTGAAGATGGTCTTCACAATTCTAAGTCAGTTGTTGAGTGAACAGTTGGGAGTGACTTGATGGATGCTAAAGAATGCATGGATGGAACTGGTGGTCATCCATTCACTCAAGAGGTTAGCTTCAATATCTCTCATAGCATGCAGTTAACTCCCACAAAACCTGTTTGTCAAACTAAAAATGTTGTGGAAACCTCTGCTGATGTTCCTAGTCAAATGGTATCTTAGCTAGGGATCTTATGTTGATGCAAGCAACGAATTATGGTTGGGGTTTTCCCTAAGAAGACAATGGAAGATAGGATTTCGGAGAAACCATAGAGGAGCAAAGGGAGCACTTGTTCCAATCCTATTTTTATCAAATTATAAGCACTTTTACTATCTTATTTTTTATTATTATTGATCCATGGGGAGTTACCCAATAAAACACCAAACCCACGGTCACTTTAAGATGAGGAAAGAAAACCAGCACAACTATTTCTATTATGATCAAGTATTAGAAATGCATTTATTGGAATAATCCCCACCACAATTGTTTTCTGTTAATATTGATCAAAATTAACATTTGTTGAAGCTTTCTTGAAGTTCCTATACTAATTTTGATCATGTTCCCACCATTTAATATGAGTATCAAGAATGCAGCCATTCATCTAGATGTTTAGCTGCTACAACAATATAGAAAAGAAAGGAACACTAGGATCGACATAGTTTGGGAAAATATTAAGGAAAATGAGGAAATTAAACATAGAACTTGACAGATTTTAAACCAAACCATCAGTTACCTCTACATGCTGATGTCCTCTATTTTAATTTTGCATTATTTACTCTTCTAAACTGCTCTTTGGGGTGGGGGAACGTTAAATGTTTAACCTAACATGTATACAAATACTGCTACACATAGTGTTGGAACTTAAATACAAATAATGATACACATACTGTTGGAACTTAGATACAAATAATTCTACTACACATACTCCTAGAAATCACTACAAGAAACTATTGCTTCATAAGATAATAAAGCATGTCTCCATCCTGCTTGAGTGGAATGTGAAAGTGCCCTGCCGTGATTATCTGATTATGAATTAGTTTTAAGATCCAATTCCCTTTAGGTCCTATGGCATGTTTACACCTTCCACTCTGACCACCCATGTGGGATGCATTGCTTCTCCAATCGAATATAAGAGCCTCACTAAGAGTCGGGTCTCGTATTTTGGTGTGGAGTTATATTTACAAGTAAAAAGTTCAAGGTTCATGAAGAATTGTTCAAAACCTATCATTAGTACAACATTATAACATAGGGTATGTTTCTACGGGAGGACATAGGCAGGGAAGAGCAGACAGTAAGAGTAAGAGAGGGTCTGACCTCCCCAATTACGTGCTTTGCATGAAAAGTAAAAGAAGTTCAATGTAGAAGTCAAATTTGACACTATGGACATTGAATAAATCAGAGGAAGTGCTATGGCTTCCATGCCCAACAAGAAGAGGAAGAGAAAGCAACCACCGCCGCACCCACTCTCATCTAGGAAATTTATTTCCACAAATAATTTCTTCGATAGAAATGATACACAACTACAAGTTTCTAGTGCACTATCAGTTCCATTATGTGGCTGTAAGGAAAATGATGTCTTCTTATCCAGTTTACAAGATCTACATCCTTCTATTAGATCTCCTGCAGCAAAAGAGAAAGATGATAACCTTGTGATTAGATTCTTTGATGGAGGATAGTGATGGTGAGGGTGAAGAATAGAGCTGGAGAGTGGATCGAAGTGAGAAAGATGGATCATCAAGGGAAAATACAAGTGGGACTTCTGCAAGCCAATCACTTGTAGATTCTTCATAGATGGCTACAACAACATCACAACAAACCCCATGGATGTGGAAGCAAATGGCTATGGTGCAGAAGCAGTTAGATGCATTTTTTACAACCATGTCAAGTGTAGTGCAAGTCCGTGGGGTGACTTCTATGGGGTCTAGAGAGGGTCCACCTCGGCAATCATCCTGTAATAAAAAGCCTATTATTGGCCACAATAGTTCAATTGGATAGAAACATGCTTTCAATCTTGGCTCATCTGTAACTAAACCCAGTGGCACTAACTTAGAGAACATGAGAAATCAAATTGAAACAAAATAGAATGAATTAAAGCTCCAGAGGCATATTCAATCAGGAAAGGGATAGGATACAAGATCAATTCCAAGTGGAACATTCCATATAGCTGGTATTGCAGATTCAACAACTATGAGTAGCAGGGGGGGAAATTTGGTTAGTCCAACATTTTCTAAGTTAACAGAAGGTGAACCTATTAAAGAAATTAATGAAGAAAAATAGAAAATCCCAAAACACCTATTGGAAAACACATACCCTTTTTCACAACAATTTGATCATGAAAATCCTGAACATTTGAATCCCACAATAAACAAAAACCATTATACCAAACAAATTGGGTACATATCATTCCATCTTATGCTAACTTCCGGGATCTATTGTTATCTTCATATATATTCAGGAATCCATTTGCCATGAATCATGGATAAAAATCCTCGTTTTATGTAACAACTTGGTTATATAGAAAGGGCTCTAAAATTTCAAAGATTTGATCTAGCACCCCAAATCAACACATGAAATCAGCACATGCATTCCTCTCTCCATGGATTGCGCTGTTTAGGTGAGACCCTTGGGCATTTTATTCAGTGAAATTGTTGCTATAAGGTCAGATTATTTTGTTGTTGCACACATTTTATAACAATGTGGCTTCTCCCAATTTTTTTTTTTTTTTAAGATAGACAAGTTGTAGCACTGACAGTAATAGAAGAGAAGCCTATGTTCATAAGCTGTGGGGTTTTTGGTCACCAGGATACTCTCTTCGCCAATGCAGGCTGTTATTATTTTTACAATTGCACAAGTAATGGATCTATGGATTTCATCTTTGGTAGTGTAAAACATATATACAAGCATTATGTCTTACATCCCCTGTCTCGGTTTGGAGCTATAATAACTCAGGGTCGCTTTGATCTAACCGAACCAACAAAATTTTCTTTTGTCAAGTATCGAATTAATGGGTCTGACCATCCATTTATTATTTGTGCATGGGGTGATTTGTCTCATGACATTGGTATCTACTCGTAAGCCTAGTCACACTTTGGCCATCAACAATGTAAAATCACTTCATTTTATGGTATGCACAATCAAGGATCCCAAACCGTAACTCAGGAGAAAAATGCCAGATATGCATGTAAATGCTTGGATATCCATATGAATTCCACTAAGTAAGTGTGGGAACTGATATTAATGCTAGGAATCCACAACCATCAAGATCTGCATGTATGACGAGAGTGCCTCACCTCCTTAAGTTGTTGGTTTTATTTTCATTTTTCCAAGGTAAGCAAAGCCTTGACCTAAACTGAGTTCAGTAATTTCCTCTTGCGGAAAGGCCTCTTCCTTATTGAATTCATTACTATGGATTGATTTCGTTCCAAATTACTTAGATATCACATTGCATAATTTTGTAAACTTCCAGGGTCCTAACGATGGTGGGATGTTGACCCATCAACATAGTTTTGGGCTATCATCCTCTTGGCTACTAGATTGATAAAGAATGAGATTTGATCTCAGATAGGTTTCGTGCAAAAATAGGTTCCTTGTCAAATGTACAATATCGTTCATGTTTATGATTAGGAGCAATATTTTAAAAAGGTTCCATACTATGAAGCAACTTGCAACTAGAACACAAATTGGGTCATTCAGTCAAGTCCAAGAATGGTTCCTTTTCAAGGAATTCCCAATAGATACAACATACCAATTGTGATCAAGTATTAGGAATGCCTTTACTGGAATAATCCCCACCACGATTGTTTTTTGTTAAGATTGATCAAAATTAACATTTGTTAAAGCTTTATTGAAGTTCCTATCCTAATTTCGATCATGTTCCCACCATTTAATACGAGTATTAGGAATGCAGCTATTCATCTATATGTTTGGCTGCTACAACAATATAGAAAAGACGGGAACACTAGGATCGACGTAGTTTGGGAAAATATTAAGGAAAATGAGGAAATTAAACATAGAATTTGATATATTTTAAACCAAACCATCAGTTACCTCTACATGCCGATGTCCTCTATTTTAATTTTCCATTATTTACTCTTCTAAACTGCTCTTTTTCAGTGGGGGAACATTAAATATTTAACCTAACTTAGATACAAATACTGCTACACATAGTGTTGGAACATAAATACAAATACTGACACACATACTGTTGGAACTTAAATACAAATAATGATACTACACATACTGCTGGAAATCACTACAACAACATACAATAAACACAAATCAATTTCATGCAGCACAACATTCTAAAATAATACTGCAATTTCTAACACTCCCATCTATTAAGTCTAGTAAAACAACATTTTAAAACAAATCTAGGAAGTTTTGAAAGAAGGATAAACATAGACAAGTTCAAAATTAAACCAGTCTGACAGTGTTATGGAAAATGAAGAAACAACTCCAGTGATTTAACAATTAAGCACAATGATTTATGCTCTTGATGGAAATGTAGGACACATAAAAGAACAAAAGTTCGAATGAAAATATAACAAGTGCAGCATATTATAGACAAATAGAAAATCAAAAGGATTTGCAGAGACATACCTTTATCAGAAGTATTCAATTTTGGCTTCCATTTTTCTTGCTATTTCGACTTGTGTATTCCCACTACAACATCATTCCCCTTCATTGCTTGATGTAATATGCTTGTGCCTGATTGAATTTGTTCTAGAGACTGTTGACCTGCATCATTTAAAATATTGCTCTTGATAGAGCTCTGTTTACTCTTTTTTGCATCATTCCTCAATGTCAAAAATAAATATCCATTCAGTTGATGCTATGACCCATTTGATCCAAGCCAAGCCAATATTACTACATATCAGCGCTATGTACATCCATCAATTACAGTTACCTAGGATATGTATGAACAAAATTAGTCGAGAACATGCAAAAATATTATAAATGGACAAATAGAAGAAAACAACGTGGTTTAGACCTTCCTTAATTTCCATACTCAGATATATAATACGATCACACTTTGTATCTTACGAGACAAGTCACTAATGAAACAATGGACATACCTGAGAGAGAGAGAGATACAGGTAGTTTTTAGGGAAAAGTGAGACAAATACAGACCACAAGGTCACAGATCAATACTGTCAACCTCAAAACATATATAAAAAACAAAAAAAATCTATTTGCATTTGCAGCAGCTGTCGACCCAACAACTCTCCACCCACAAAACTCAAAATCCCTAATCGAGGTTCTACACCCAGCTTGATGAGATTCAAACCAAATCCATTTAAAGTTTTTAGGCCTTTCTGGCCACAAAAAATTGCACCTAACTGGACTGAATTTTTAACAGCTACACTTATTGCCTCATGGCTTGAGGCTTGAGGTCCAAACTCCACTTATTGCCTCATGGCTTGGGGCTTGAGGATAAATTTTTTATCTTCTCTCTCAAGGTATAATCCATATGTGTTATGTACAATAATTCTAAGTTTTCTCATCATCATATAAGGAAGGTCATTTCTTTCAACTTAACACTCCCAGAGGTCCCTGTGTTAAAGTTGAAGCATCCAAGGAAAATCAATAACAATAGTAGTAATAAATTAGTGAACAAGTTAAAATAGAATACATAAAGGAAAAAACAACGTGATAACATATATAACATACTTTTCATTTCTTTCAATTTAACAACTTCCAAAGGTCCCTGTGTTAAAGTTGAAGCATCTCAGGACAATCAATAACAACAATAGTAATATATTAACGAACAAGTTAAACTAGCATATGTAAAGGAGAAAAGAACGTGGTAACATATATAGCATAATTTTCATTTGTTTCAACTTAACACTCCCAAAGGTCCCTGTGTTAATGTTGAAGCATCCAAGGATAGTAAATAACAACAATAGTAATACTAGAAACACATAGGTACAACTGTGACAATGCAGGATAAAGTAAAAACATAATTTTCATTTCTTTCAACTTAACACTCCCAAAGGTCCCTATGTTAAAGTTGAAGCATCCAATGGAAATCAATAACAACAATAGTAATAAATTAATGAACAAGTTAAACTAGCATAGGTAAAGGAGGAAACAATGTGGTAACATATATAAACTAATTTTCATTTCTTTCAATTTAACACTCCCAAAGGTCCCTATGTTAAAGTTGAAGCTTCCAATGACAATTAATAACAACAGTACATGCCATATAATTATAAATGTACAAAAAGAAAAACGAATTGTTATCACATACACGTTGATTCAACACTTTGGTAAGAATTTTAGTTTTAAAAAATATCTATGCTATGTATAACACTACGCAAAACAGAAGTGAAGCAACTATGAAATACTTCTAGTGACTGCAATATGACATATCTATCAGATGATACCAATAAAGTATTCACTTTCAAACTAGCATATAAAATAAGGATGAGATATGGAGTTACCCAACAACGTTCAACACCCTTGTATAAGAAAACCAATAGAATTATACTGCCTAGACAAGGGGTGAGTCCATTAATAGTCAATACTCTCAACAACATGAACTTCAAGAACATCAATATTTGGTACAAGAACATAAAAAAACCATCTAGTTTGATGACTTTTCCAAATACTTCTTTGGCCAACGAATGAAACTCCTTTCCTTCTCCTTCAAATGGAGACATCCATATATTTTATCTTCATATGGAAGTGGGATGTTACTTGTGACGTTGATGACATTGACATTTGCATATTCAAAACCAAGTGCAACTCCATGGATCACAAAAAGTGAATGAATTCATCCAATGCTGACAATAGCACCATCATATGGATCCAATAATTTAACAGTTTCACCTTCCTGGAGTACTTCATGCCCACCTGGAATTATTGAGTGTTGTAAAAAAAAAACAATATACCAATTAAACCATATTCTAAAATATCGGGCTTCATGCCTTATAGTATACCAATTGATTTAGTACATACCTTTTCATGTTCATGGCCATCTTTTTGGTCTTTCAATATTATTGCACCACCCATAATTATGGTTTTTTTCCTATGATTGAAAAGCATTTACATTAAAATAAAAGAGGCTTCGTGAGTGAAGTGAAATGGATAAATAACATCCATAGATTAAAATATCAAGTGAATAAATGGTTGGAAGGGAATGATAATTATCTTACCTCATTTGAATTAATAGTCTTTCCCTTATTTAAATTGAATGCAGCAACAAGAGGTTCAATGAAAAAGGCTATGGTCGACATCTTCTCTGACAACCCAATTATACAACGATTCATTGTAATGTTATAATCCTCACTAATGTTTTCAACAGTAGATGGGCCTCTTGTTTGGCTTCTCTCAACTTCAACAGATGGAAAGGACCTCTCTTTTTTAGAATTTTCTAAGTCTACCATACATTGAGTCATTTCACTCAAATTGGGTTCTCTATTAGTTCCTTCAACATGCAAATCATTGTCAATAGCATATGTATTGGAAATATAGACAAATAAAAAAGGCAGAACACAATATACACTATTCAGCAAAAACACCATATACTTACACATATGTGTTGTTTGGTTCTCAAACCTCCCTGACCCAAAAAATATCGATCCTTCACAAGATTTCTTCCTTTCTTCCCTCTTGCACTCTTTTCCAGAAATTCTTCAGCACGTATACTTTCCTTCAAATCTTTCCACTGTTTGGGAGTCAAGCTGTTCTCCCCATCTTTTCCATCCAAAATTAGTTTTCTCCATTTATGCCTAAAATTATTCATCAAAACTCTCATTCTATACTTGTAATATTTAACAGAAATCCTACCACCAACCATCTCAAAAACATTTTCCATTTGTTGGATCACTAGATCAACATTTCTTGGATCTTGATCTGTAAAGGTGGATTTGGTAACATCCAAATAAGACCTTATTCTCATTCCCAACTCTGTGGACAACCTTGAAGCATTTGGTCAAGTAGGCTCGCCATCTATTACCTCGACCACGTAAGCCTTCTTCCCTTATAATTTTCTTTCTTTTGCTTCCCTTTGTGTGCTCCTATACAAGCCTTAAGTAATTCTGCGTCTTCTGATGAAAGGTGATGGATCTTTAGAAGTAGTTTTTGGCATTGAAAAACCACTCATATTTGTCGATATAGCAGTTTCATTTCCTAGCACGTTCCTTTGAGGAGATGTAATTGGTGTTTTTTCTAAGGAAGAAGGCTTAATTGGTTCTTGATAATTGGAGACAACGGCTGTGGCAGTAGGTAGCTCACCAATTCCCTCAACAATTCTATCTCTAGTTAGATCAGGAATATCCTCAACAGGTGTGGCACTTGCTAGGTCACCAATCCCCTCAGATGAGCCTTCAAATCTTTGCTTTAATTTTAAAAAAAGATCTCACAAGTCTGATTCTCCAGAAGATGCCACTTTTTCATACAAATCTTGGACATTATCATCTGATATATGAGAAAGTTGATCATTATTATCGTTAACTTCATCTTCATGTATTGGTCTACCAAGGCGTTTGCTTCTACGAGCTGGCAGTGATTTTTGTTTGCTTGCATTTTGTTTTTGATGATATTTTTTTGTAGAATCCAACATTCCCCTATAAGGAAAAAAATTACCAATTAGAATCAAAAGCATATATGGCCTACATCATAAAATAGATTATATAAAACTTTCATCAAATATGCGTAGAAGTGAAAAGGTACAGGAAGTAACTACTTACTTATTTCCAAAACCAAGGGATGACAAATACTCTTCATTTCTTGTGATGTGGTCTTTACGAGCACGCTTGTATTATGTCACATTTTTATCTTTGTTGGGGTCGCTTTTACGTTTCAATCCCTTATTCTTCATAGCCTATATGTAAAAAATTTCTCTTAAAAAAATCATTAGTGCATGTGCAAAGAACGACTATAAAATATCTAAATTCAAATGCTCATGACAACAACAAACACTAACTGGAGCCCATTGGAATCAGAGTACTGAAAAGAAGTAGAACATGACAATAATAAACCACGTATATTGTGTATGTAGAGATGAACAAAAACAAAAATGAAAATCTTGCATATCAAATATCAGTAAGGATAAATTCCATACAAAGTTTATTAAGACCATTAGCACATCTGCAAACAATGACTATAAAATATCTAAATTCAAATGCTCAAGAAAGCAACAAACACTAACTGGAGCCCATTGGAATCACAGTATTGAAAAGAAGTAGAACATGACAATAATAACCCACATATGTCGTGTATGTAGAGATTACCAGAAACAAAAATGAAAAGTTTGCATATCAAATATCATTAAGGATACATTCCATACAAATTTTAGTAAAACCATTAGTGCATGTATAAACAACGACTATAAAATATCTAAATTCAATTGCTCATGACAGCAGCAAACACTAGCTGGAGCCCATTGGAATCACAGTACTAAAAAGAAGTAGAACATGGCAATAATAACCCACATATATCATGTATGTAGAGATGAACAGAAACAAAAATGAAAATGTTACATATCAAATATCATTAAGGATACATTCCATACAAATTTTAGTAAAACCCTTTGGCTACCTAATCCCAATGGCCAAAAAAATAAAATCCATTTACATAGGGAAATTTTATTCCATAATGTTATGGTGACAAATCATCATCATTATCATTTGCATTGCCATCAAGATCACAATCCTGGTCACTTGTGTAAGCATCTGCTTCATCTTCTTCACCGTCCTCATACAATAGATTTTCCTGACCATGCATTACATTTTCTATCTCAAGCTCTTCATTGGGAAGAAAAGTTTCCTCTTCAAATACTCTATGGACATCTTCAAGTTCTTCTTCCAAAGTTTCTTGTAAACTATTACACTTCCCATCAACGATCGTATCAACACATTGCATAAATTTCCTTTTCAAATGAGGCTCCATTTGAATGACATATGACCATCTTAGGCTTGCTATATCATCAATTAGAAATGCTTGGTTAATTTGAAGAGGGGAAACATACGGCTCATCGGTCTTTGATAAGATTTGACATGTATTTTCACGTAAAAATACATAATCATCATGTTGTAATGTAGATGGTTTGATCCATTTACAATTTAATAATATAGGACTATTTTCACCATAATCAACTTTAATAATTTCTTGTATGATTCCAACATAGAAATTCTTTTCAGTGTCGTGATGAAATTCAGCACTAATAACACAATCACAATTTACCTTTTCTTCCACTCTTAAATGTAGTACCATAGGCCCACATCCCACTGAAACAATAAGCATATATATGTGGAGGTTGTGAAAGATCCATTTCCTTAATCGTTAGATCTTGACCTTGTTGTTGTGCATAATTTATTGCATCAGCAATCCAATCATCAAATTTTGGAAAATTCGCACAACCTCCAATATTCGATTCCCGAAGTCTACACTTTTGAGATGGCTACGTCCCTATTTGAATCTCTTCTTTGTATTTTATGCATAGAATATGAACACACATGATAGTAATAATGATAATAATTTTTCTATTAGATGAAATTAAAAAGATAAATTATCAAGTAAAATAAATTTTACCAGTGCCACTTATCAAATGTGGAAGTTTTTTGAAGAACATAGGCATGTATTGAAGTTCTTTCTTCATTTGATATCTTGAAGCGATGTCCATTTCCTTCTAATACTTCACCTACAACTCTCTCATATTCATCATCATCCCATACACGTCGATTGACACTGCTAAAATCCTTCATATATTCTGTGTAAAAACCTATGGCCTCTTGCACTAAATATCCCTCACACATGCTACCTTCTGATTTTTCCTTATTACGAACAAACTTTTTTCAGAAGCTTCATATATCGTTCTATAGGATACATCCATCTCGTTCTTATTGGGCCAAAATGCTCTAGTTCATTTTCTAGATGTATAAGAAGATGCATAGAAATATTGAATATTGTTGGTGGAAATTCTTTGAATATTGTCAGTGGAAATTCTCGTTCCAATAAGCAAAGGACTTCAACAACCTCTTCCCTCAAATTACCAAAGTTTGAAGGATCTAGCACATGCAAACTAATTCTCTTCAATATTAGGCCCAACCTTATAATTGCTAATCTTGGCCTTTTTTCCAAACTTGATATGACCAAAATAGGTAAAATATCCTTGATTATGACATGATAGTCATGGGTCTTGAGGCCTCTTAAAATTTGGCTTCTAATATTACTACTTACATATCCAGTAGGAAAGCGAGTCTGAGACATCAACTTTAAGAACTGTGCACGTTGTTCCTTTGTCCAGACATAAGGAGCAATAGGATTTCTATATTTTCCGTCACCACATTTTTCAACCCAAATATTTCGACGAATCTTTAGTTGTTCAAGGTCTAGGCATGATGAAAGTGTATCATATGCACCAAAAAGAGTTTCTATAATAGAAAAGTCTATTTTTTTCTCAGTATGCATAATGTCAATAGTATGCCTAATGGATATATGCTTAAAGTATAGCAACTTATAGAATATGCACAATCTTTTTACACCACTATCATTAAGAAGACCATTTTCACAACCACAAATTCCACTATCCTTAATAAACTGCATTCTTTTTTCTCCATTCTCAATAATGTAATCACTTGTTATTGCCAATGGTGCTTCACGATTCTCTTCTTGACCATTGAAACGTGACTTTTGTCGATGATATGGATGCTCCATTTTAAGGTAGGCATTATTTCCACAATAAATGCACTTACGCAAACTACTTGAGTGTCTCACAAAATTAGCCTTAAACATGCAAGCTAGACATCCATGGTATCCATGAACATTTAGACTAGTCAATGTGCCATATGCAGGAAGACCATGTATCGTAAACAATAAAGAAGCTCTTAAAGTGAACTGGATAGAATGGCCATCTCGTAAAATTTAAATTGCTTCAATTCCTTTCCAAAATTCTACTAGCTCATCAAATAATGGCTCTAAATACACATCAATTGTATCTGAAGTCACACTTTTATTTCCTAGTATAATTAATGACAACATCAAGAAAAATGGTTTGGTTGCTAACCATGGAGGCAAGTTATAATTTATTAAAAACACCGGCCAAGTTGACCATTTAGTACTTTGATTTGAGAATGGGTTCACACCATCTAGAGCTAAACCAAGCCTCATATTACAAGGATCCTGGGAAAATCGGGCCATCTATTGTCAAATTCCATCCACATATTGGAATCTGCCACAAATTGTTGTTTTCCATCATTGCTCTTATTTTGGGCATGCCATTGCACCAATTGAGCAATGTCTCAACATCTATACATTCGAAGCAACTGTGGGATTAGTGGAAAGTGTCAAAGAACCTTTCTAGGATCTAAACTTGATTTCAAACCTGGTTTATATGTCCCTTCTTTATATTTAAGACATTATGTCTCACTTGCAAGATTTTTGCAAAATAATACGGAACCATTCACACATCTGTGGATGTTTTCATACCCTAATCCTAGCTTACTTATTTTCATTTTACATTCTCTCCGTTTTGTTGGCAATGTGGATTTAGGTGGTAACAACTCATGTAAAAATGCCAATAACTCAACAACACTCTCATTTGTCCAACCATGCACTGTTTGCAAGTTAAGGAGTACAAGAATTGTTGTTAAACGATTGAGGTTGCAAGTATCATACACAGGTTTTGAAGCATCCTCCATCAACTTCTGTTGATCATCCTTGAAGCCCTCATTCAACATTCTATCAACTTCAATCCCTTCATCTAAGGTTCTAAAGTCTCCATCTTTGTTTGTTTCCTCTTCGTTTATGTTTGGCACCTCTACATCTCTCATGCTATGCAATTGTAAATTATCTAGATAATAATTTTGAGGGAAAGGGCTAATCCCGGTATGACCAAATTTTAGCATATGTTCATAAATCACTTGTATTTTTCTCATCTTCCCACCACAACAATCATTACATGGACATGCATATTTAATCAAGCTCTTTGCATCGACTATTCTCTCGTCATATGCATGGTAGTCAGCAGTTGTCAAAATTGATTGTTGACTCATCTTCAATTTCTTGCATTCAATTATAAAACCGATATGTGAACTCTAACTTTCCACTATTTTCATCTATATTTTATTTAATTGATATGCATCAAAACCAATACATAGAGAAAAAACAAAAAGGATCAACACTAATCATAAATCATTTTCAAATTCTGATGCAGCAATAGGTCAGGAGCAACCTTGAAGAAGACATTTAAGCAAGACAGTCGCAAATTTGTGAGCATAGTGAGGTCTGATTTTGGAGCTGACATTGGACTGTGTATGGGGCAGTCTTGAAGTATGTCATAGTGAGCTAGAAAATTTCCTCAAATTTAGTAGTTATAATGACTAGAATCTTCCATATAAAATTTCCTCAAATTTTGTTGAATGGGACATGTTGTCAATCTATGGTGGGATTTTGTATAGACCATCCCTGAGGAACAACAATACATGGAAATTTATTCTTTCAAGTTACCAATCCAATCCATATATGCCATGATATTATGCAACAAAAAGAGAACCTTGAAAAATATGCAGTGGTTTAAGTAGCACTAATTCCAGTAGAAGCATATATACTAGTAGAGTAATAAGCAATGGTAGAAGCAATAAGCCACTTTATTTTTATCAAATTAATGAAGCTTCTCATACTATTACAGAAAAGGCCATTAACAGTATTTATTCCAAGGAAACAATGCTATTTAATCCTTGAAACAATGAAACTATAGAAGAGTTAAACAAACAAGAAGTTGAACCAAACAGTTACAAGGTTACATGCAGACATTAAACCTCCAGAGGCAGACATCCTTATATATTACTTCATTATTTTGATGGATAACTGGGTTTTCATAGAAAATGAAGGATCCCCATGATATGAATGAAGCACAAAAGTGAGCAGTCAAAATTGAGAAGAACATGACTGCATCTAGTAAAAAAAATCAACCTAGTTATTCAAGAGCCAATACTGCTAAGCAACACTGGTAGGAACACTAGTAAAAACAATTGTAAGAGGCATAAGTAGTTTTCTATCATAAAAATTGATAGATGCAAAGGCAGTTGCAGGTGTAAGATACAAATTATATATTTGGGTGTAAAGATTGCTAGTTAGTGGACCGGGATTCTCTACCAGACTATTATCTCTAGCATAAGCAGTTTAGGGGATACCAATAATAGAGTTGGTAGTCCCTTATACAGTAGTTTTAGTTTATCCTTCAGTGTATCAAGAAGTAGTGGGAGATCTAGTAGCGAAAGTAAAAAATTGAGTCTAGGTCTAAGAATATCTAGCATAAGTAGCACTACTAGTTCTACTAAGAGGACTGGGAGTTAAGGAATGAGCTGAGGGCTTGGTGTGGTTCCTCTAGTAAAGTTGTGAAAGAGAGGTAGGGTTTTGTGGTTCAGTAAGGGATAAAGAAATATATAATTTAAAAAAGGAATTATAAATTGGGAAATTTATACTAAAGTTTAAGCCTAAATGAGTAACATAGGAATAAAGTATAAGTTTAGTCGAAGTGTAGTTCTAGTTATCCCTATTTAGTAATACTTAATGAAGTGTAGTAATGGTTATATAAGTTGAGTATCGGTAGTAGTATAGTTTAAAAGATAGAATTTGTACAGTATCATAAGTAAAATACCATCACCAACAACACTATGGTCTTTCTTATTATTATTGTTCCCCTTTGGCTTCACTACTATAAATTGTAGGTCACCTAACAATCCTTTCAAATCTATCTTAATATGATTGCTGTTAATAGAACTTATTAGAGAGCCAATACTACTAAGCAACACCAGTAGCAACACTAGTAAAAATAGTTGCAAGAGCCGTAAGTAGTTTTCTATCATAAAAAGCGATAGAAGCAAAGGCAGTTCTAGGTGTAAGATACAGATTATATATCTAGGTGTAAATATTGCTAGTTAGTGGACCAAGCTTCTCTACCAGTCCCTTATCTCTAGCATAGGCAGTTTAGGGGATACCAATAACAGAGTTGGCAGTCCCTTATACAGTAGTTTTAGTTGATACTTTAGTGTGTCAAGGAGTAGTGGGAGATCCAGTAGCAAAAGTAAAAAAATGAGTCTAGGTCTAAGAGGTTCAGTAAGAGATAAAGCAATATATTACGACAAAAAGGAATTATAAATTGGGAAGGTTATACTAAAGTTTAAGCCTAAATGAGTAATAGAGGAGTAAAGTATAAGTTCAGTGGAAGTGTAGTTCTAGTTACCCCTGTTTAGTAATAGTTAGTGAAGTGTAGTAATGGTTATATAAGTTGAGTATCAGTAGTAGTATAGTAAAAGATATAATTTGTAAAGTATCATAAGTAAAATATCATTGTTTTTCAAGAAAAGGGAAATTTTAAGAAACACAAGTTCTTGAGTGGAATAAGTGATACCATCACCAACAACACTACAGTATTTCTTATTATTATTGTTCCACTTTGGATTCACTACTTTAAATTGTAGGTCACATGTAAATTGAATGTTAATAGAACTTATTTTTCTCACTGAAACACATGAAAGTACATAAAGAACACTCCCTTATGTTAATGGGTATCATTGAATCTTGACCTTCAGAAATGAAACACAAATATCGAGTGGTGTTTGTGGCTCTGAGGGTGTACCTTTCCTTCTGTGTGACTATATTAGGTCTAACGTTTCACTAGTAGCCTCTAATGAGCACTATAAATATCATTTCTTTAGTGCTCAGGTCTAACGTTAGGCCCAAAAGGCCCCCCTGCCAACCCACCCTATTCCAAGTCTTTATCATAATGATTTCTTTTGTTGATTATGTGGTCTTCCTGGCTTATTCTCCTAAGGATTTGCAAACTGTTGGATGCCTTGGCCAACTCTTGTGAACACCATCAGTTTGTGGACAGCCTTAGTGTTCCTTTAGCCTAGCTTTAGGCTCATTCCCATCAACTACACAAAGATAGAGAATCCTTTTCAAAGGGATTATTGCACTTGTACACTGTATGCAAGAACCTAAACTAGAACATTTCATCTTTAGACATATTGTCTTCAATGAAATCATTTTTAGATATCACTGCTTGTTCAGAGACTGCAATAGCTCCCTAAATATTTTCATATAGTAGGAGGACAAGAGATGTATCGCCTTGCTTATTCAGGAGATACTTCACTTCTAGCATAAAACTTTAATAGATATAACTCCCTACATTGCTAACTCAAAGATCATTATTTATTACTTATAACCTCTAGATAGCTCCAATCAGAAGAGGCATTATAAATAAACCTCCAATACTAGTTTTATCAGGCAGTGTAGGCCTCGAGTCATAGAACCAATGGATAGAAAGAACCTCAAAACACCCTTGAGCATAGCCTTGGATATTAGAATAGTTGACAATAGACATCGTTGTATTGGGCTTCTTCCTTGAAGTCCCTTGAACCCTCACTCATTTTGATCTTTCGAGCTCTCTAGGATCCAACAGTAAGAGTTTTTTCATTCTCCTTACAGTCTTCTATTTCTTTTTCAGCTCTTATGGAGTTGCCTTAGCACTCTCAATGATTACTATTTGTAATTTTTATAGTACTATTTTCCATTTTTGGCCACTAATGGACTTTCACATCTAAATTAAGTAACCATGTGGGGACCTCTCATATGTTGACCAATGAATATTAATGAATCATTAGAGGAAATTTAAACTCAAAATGGGCCTTTTAAATTTTATTCAAATTCCATGTCATCATTTGTTAGCCAGTGAAATTGCTTTATATTTGAAATACTGTGTAGGTCTTAAACACTTTTTTAATATAAATTTGGGGATAGGTATCATTAAAAAAAGTACTTTTTTTGTTTGTATTTTCGACATATATTCCCATGTGTTTACTCAAATTTTGATTGGGAGAGCTTGTTGGATGCGGAATTAAATTCCACATCCAATGATTCCCCACTCAACATACTTTTGATGGACCCTGCTACCCCAAAAACAAGAAATACCTGAAAAACGTGATGATCATCATCATCATGTTTTTTCAGGTATTTCTTGTTTTTGGGGTAGCGGGGTCCGTCAAAAGTATGTCGAGTGGGGACTCGTTGGATGCGGTATTTAATTCTGCATCCAACAATCTCCCCTGATCGAAATTTGAGTAAAAAAATAGGAATATATGTTGAAAATACAAACAACAAAGTAGTTTTTTCTTTTATTCCTCAAAAATTAATAAATATTATTTTATTATTTTAACTATTATTTTATTAATTTTTTTAGGAGGCCCATTTTGAGTTGAAATTTCCTCTAATGGTCCATGATACAGAAGTATAACCCTAAACCTACTTGAAGTATAAAATCCAGTAATGGTACATCACCATTATTCTGAGATTTTTCCTTTTTAGTAATCATACATCAAACATAACTAAGTTCTTTCCTTGTACACGTATCTATTAATTGTGAAATCCCATAAGTTCAAAGTTTCAAACTTTCAGAAACTAAAAATATAGTTTCTAATGAGCACGTGCACGTTCAGAAAACTAGTAAAACAGAATTAAGATATCATGTAAAAAAGAAAACAACATCTGCAGGGACCATGACTACCCACTTTGGATTAACAAACACATTGTTGTCCATGAAACCTCAAGGACATTTCTCCATGATGGAAATTCCCATTCATAAATAACTCAATCTCTTACCTTGATGTGCTTATTGGAAATTCTACACTAACAGTGGAAATTATAAACTAAGTAAAACAAAGAATCAAAATATACCTTATTGGCCAACTCTTCTGAACACCATCAGTTTGTGGACAGCCTTAGTATTCCTTTAGCCTAGCTTTAGGCTCATTCCCATCAACTACACAAAGACAGAGCATCCTCTTCAAAGGGATTATTGCACTTGTACACTGTATGCAGGAATCTAAACTAGAACATTTCATCTTTAGACATCTTGTCTTCCATGAAATAAGCTTTAGATATCACTACTTGTTCAGAGACTGTAATAGCTGCTTAAATATTTTCAGATAGTAAGAGGACAAGAGATGTATTGCCTTGCTTCTTCAGGAGATACTTCACATCTAGCATAAAACTTTCATAGATAGAACTCTCTGCATTGCTAACTCAAAGCTCGTCATTTCTTACTTACAACCTCTAGATAGCTCCAATCACAAGAGGCATTATAAATGAACCTCCAATACTAGTTCTATCAGGCAGTGTAGGCTTCCAGTCACACAACCAATGGATAGAAATAACCTCAAAACACCCTTCAGCATACCCTTGTATATTAGAATAGTTGACAATAGACAACGTTGTTGGTATTGGGATACTTCCTTGAAGTCCCTTGAACCCTCACTCATTTTGATCTTTCAGGATCTCTAGGATTCAATAGTAATATTTTTTGCATTCTCCTTGCAATCTTATATTTCTTTTTCAGCTCTTGTGGAGTTTCCTTATCACTCTCAATGATTACTACTTGTAATTTTTACAATACTATTTGCCATTTTTGGCCACTAATGGACTTTCACATCTAAATTAAAGTAACCATGTGGGGACCTCTCATATGTTGACCAATGAATATTAATAAATGTCCATGATACATAAGTATAACCCTAAACCTACTTGAAGTATAAAGCCAGTAATGGTACGTCATACATCAAACATAACTAAGTTCTGTCCTTGTACAAGTATCTATTAATTGTGAACTCCAATCAGTTCAAAGTTTCAAAAATTCAGAAACTAAATATATAGTTTCTAATGACCACGTTCAAGTTCAAAAGACTAGTAAAAAAGAATTTAGATATCATGTAAAAAAGAAAACCACATATGCAGGGACCATCACTACCCACTTTGGATTAACAAAAAACATTGCTTTCCATGAAACCTCCAGCACTTTTCTCCATGATGGAAATTCCCAAAACACTTCGAAGAGTATTATAAACATACCAATATCTTAGTCTAATACACAATCCAGACCTTCACCCACTATGAAATTCCCAATCATAAATAACTCGATCTCTTACCTTGACGTGCTTATTGGAAATTCTACACTAACAGTGAAAATTATAAAGTAATTAAAAACAAAGAATCAAAATATAGCTTATTAGCCAACTCTTGTGAACACCATCAGTTTGTGGACAACCTTAGTGTTCCTTTAGCCTAGCTTCAGGATCATTCCCATCAACTACACAAAGACAAAGCATCCTCTTCAAAGGGATTATTGCACTTGTACACTGTATGTAGGAACCTAAAATAGAACATTTCATCTTTAGACATCTTGTCTTCTATGAAATCAGTTTTAGATATCATTGCTTGTTCAAAGACTGTAATAGGTCCTTAAATATTTTCATATAGTAGGAGGACAAGAGATGTATCGCCTTGCTTATTTAGGAGATACTTCACTTCTAGCAAAAAAATTTCATAGACAGAACTCCCTGCATTGCTAACTCAAAGCTCATCATTTCTTACTTACAACCTCTAGATAGCTCCAATCACAAGAGGCATTATAGATAAACCTCCATTACTAGTTCTATCAGGTAGTCTAGGCTTCGAGTCACACAACCAATGGATAGAAATAACCTCAAAACACCCTTGAGCATAGCCTTGGATATTAAAATAGTTGACAATAGACAGCGTTGTTGGTATTGGGATTCTTCCTTGAAGTCTCTTGAACCCTCACTCATTTTGATCTTTCAGGCTCTCTAGGATCCAACAGTAAGAGTTTTTGCATTCTCCTTGCAGTCTTCTATTTCTTTTTTATCTCTTATGGAGTTGCCTTAGCACTCTCAATGATTACTACTTGTAATTTTTACAGTACTATTTGCCATTTTTGGCCACTAATGGACTTTCACATCTAAATTAAAGTAACCATGTGGGGACCTCTCATATGTTGACCAATGAATATTAATAAATGTCCATGATACATAAGTATAACCCTAAACCTACTTGAAGTATAAAATCCAATAATGTTACCTCACCATTATTCTGAGATTTTTCCTTTTCAGTAATCATACATCAAACATAACTAAGTTCTTTCCTTGTACAAGTATCTATTAATTGTGAACTCCCATCAGTTCAAATTTTCAAACTTTCAGAAACTAAATATATAGTTTCTAATGAGCACATACAAGTTCAGAAAACTAGTAAAATAGAATTTAGATATCATGTAAAAAAGCAAACAACATCTGTAGGGACCATCGCTACCCACTTTGTATTAACAAAAAACATTGCTTTCCATGAAATCTCAAGCACATTTTCTCCATGATGGAAATTCCCAAAACACTTCGAAGAGTATTATAAACATACCAATATCTTAATCTAATACATAATCCAGACCTTCACCCACTATTAAATTCCCAATCATAAATAACTCAATCTCTTAACTTGATGTGCTTATTGGAAATTCTACACTAACAGTGGAAATTATAAAGTAATTAAAAACAAAGAATCAAAATAGAGCAATAGAGAAGAATTCCTCTAAAATCCAGGCAACATCCAAATGATATGGATAGTCCTCAAATCCTATATCATCTGAAGACTGAAATAGATATGAGTTGCAAATTTGAAACCAGGCATGCAAGTTCAAGCCATTCATTCAAAGAATATCTACCAACATTTAGGACACCATATACAATGTCCAGAACTCAACATTCCAAAAATCGACACCTATAAAGAGATTTTAGTTGCAGACATTCAACCCTTTACTTATGGTAGTAGTTTTAGACTTAGCCAGATGTTAAAATTCAATGACTTCTCCCCATCAAGACTCAGTCAGCTCTACAAAATTAGTGGCTATGGAGGAAGACACAGTCCAACAGAGACATGGAGATATGGAAAATGAAGAAACGATTCCAGTGTTCAAAGTAGAGGATTAGTTGGAAGCCCACAGTGGGAAAGATTTTCACTGAAACATTAAGGTTTTATCTATTATTACTCGATAATAGTATTAGGGAAGTTATATTGAAGTAAGGAATTTAGTTTTGTGAAGAACAATGTAAGGGTAATGCTCGCTGTAGACAGACATTTGTCAATTTTCATATATTTTAATTTCTCCTGACTACACTCCTTGAATAAATGTAGTATATCTACCAAGAGTTCAAAAATACAATGGAAAACCTATATTTAATAATGAAAGCCAAAATCTAATTAAATTGTGTACTTACATTCATTTCATTAACTTGAACATTGTCAAAAGGGGAACGAAATTGATAGATGAGATGTCGAGTGTTACTGCTTTCAAAACAATACCAACAGTACATGAAAAATCAAATACATGTCCTCAGGTTTTAGCCTGTAGCAGGGAGGAAGGGGGTTGTTTGTTTACAATACTAAGGGACAGTGGGAATTGACTTATGCTTGGTGGTCAATAGTGACCACCTATAATAACACAAAAGCATTAGCTTTAAATCAAGTGATAAAAATTCGAAGAGCCAAGAAGATTCAGAAATTTATTGCTAATGGAGACTCAAAGATTATCATTTGCAAAATTAGAGGCTTGACTCCCTCTGCACCATAATGTCTTGCAAGAATGATCTCTAGACCTAGAATTCAAAGAATTGTAAGTATTTTGACTTTGGGAATACTATCAAATCCTCTGATGATTTTGATCATTAAACAAGGACACGATTTTAATGGCAAATAAGGGTATGCTATAGAATCAAGGATTTATGGTACAATATGCGGATCTTACCATGGATTTGCACCAGGAATATTGACAATATAAACATTAGGAATTGCATGCACCTCAAACTGTAGGAAATGGAGTTTAACTTCTCCCATGCCACATGAAATGGAGTTTAACTTCTCCTTGATGTATTCTTGCTTGGGAAGCAGATTGAATTTATGGGAGATGAGATGGGTTATTAGAGTAGAGGTGGGATATATCAGGCTTGTCTCACTACTACATTTTGACCAAAAATCCGACAGCAGAATTGTCGGATTTTCGACACTT
This sequence comes from Pseudotsuga menziesii, assembly GCA_001517045.1. Taxonomy (NCBI): domain Eukaryota; kingdom Viridiplantae; phylum Streptophyta; class Pinopsida; order Pinales; family Pinaceae; genus Pseudotsuga; species Pseudotsuga menziesii. The sequence continues at coordinate 78,183 of LPNX010951364.1, read as the reverse complement.
CCTTGTCGCATGTACGACACTATGATTTTTTTTAAGCATCGGAAACTTGTCGTCGGTTATCTGACATATGTCGAAGCCATCGGTTAAGCGACACCTAAGTTGACCGTCAGTTAAATGTAAAGCGTTGGTTAAGCGACAGCCTTTCTTCGATGGTAGTGAAATTTTTTAACAAAATAACCTTCATGCCGTCGGTAAAGCGACAGAATGTCCGTCGGATACGCGACGGTAGTCAATTTTTTTTTTTTAAATAATCTACATTCCGTTGGTTAAGCGACAGCTATAAACTGTAACCGTCGGTATATCGCCAGTTTTAACCATCGCTTAAGCGACGGTAGGCAATTTTTTTTTTTAATAATTTTTATGTGTTGATTTTCAATGTCTGCAATTTCAATGTCCCCCGCTGTTTTGTATCTTCTGAGAAAATGCAATGGAGCCGGACTGAATATCCACAAAATTGATGACTAAGGTTATTGATCCAAATATGAAATCCGGCGGATTGGATAGATTCCGCACACCTGTAAGCAGACTCTGATAATCATGGCTTATAATCAAAAAGGGAGATCGGGATTCACAAACTGACATTATCACCATGGCTTCACAAATCATATATCAACTTCATTTGCTTGGCTCAATAGATATTCTGGCGGCTACGAACCCTGTAAACATAAGATCCGTGACTACTATGCAATAATCCAGGGGTGCTTCCATATGGTTCAATCAGAATGCATGGGTGAAATAATAGACTGTAAGTGGCTCCATAAGAATTTTCACAAGATCCAAGCCAGTGTTAAAGTAAACCCAGAACACATGGGATATACCCTCGATGATGGTAACCCATAGAGCAACAATTTATCTGTATCACCCATTGATCCTTATTATTTAGATGACACAGATCTGAGATGACTGAATAGTGGCTGAAAATAGCAAACCCATCCTTAAAACAGAGCGGAGACTGGTTCTTTTTAACCAATTGCTTCGATCAGCATCCTCATTCTTGTGATCCAGCTATTTAGAATACCCTGTTTAAGACCAGAGCTCAACTGCATATATGTATTTAGCGAATATTTTGATGCTGGACAGTGTAACTATGTCAGGCTCGAACTCTGAAATCTAGGATATGCCATCACTTAAACTCAGCTAAGCTATCAACCTGTAATAATACCAAAGCTACACCAAATATGCTATGCCATCACATTAATATCTATAGCATAAAACATTTCCTACCTAAAAAATTACACATTACACATTAATATTCAAATGATGTATCATGAATCAGAACTTATGTTGAAATGCAAGGGAATAACGTGTTTTGAATGATAAGATAATGTATAGACATATCTTATGGAACAGAAGTGCCACCAGCAAATTTCTGAGAATTGTAGGAGGTATTTCAAAAGTACAAAGGTTTGACCAACAGCAATCCACATGGATATTCAAGGGAGAACAACGCTTCTAAGATAATTTCATGTTGGCATCTCCAACAAAAGTCAAGATCATTTGCAGAAAAATGAACTAGAGTTGTTGTCATAAGTTTGAACATCAGTAGAGGGCCGAGGCATTCCTTGTCAAAGGAGATAAAATTTGTATTGACATTGTTGAAAGTTTGGTTTAACAGATTTCCAAATCTACTTGCCTGCATATATTTTGTATCAATAGTATAGTATAAGGGTCTAAGAATATGACAAGTCAAGTTTGTATCCCAGGAAAATACAACTAACACTTGTATCAAAAGCTACTTACAGTCAGTTTAGAAGTTATCTTTTGCTGGTTAAACACCAACTTATAGCATAGATGTCCTAGCTTTCACATCAATATAAGAAGGGAGGTTTACGTCCACATGGTCGTTGTACACTTGCCTTGTGGACTAAGACTCAAGCTGCCCTAGCTCAAACTTGTTAAGCTCTAGCTAAGATACCACTATGGCACTACCAAAGGGTTTTATTAAAAAAGAAGAAACGTACTGAGAGAGTGAGCATGGCTCCCTGGACCCCTACTACATTATACTTACATTTGTATGAGAAACCAGAATGGGGAGGCTGTTGGAATGTAGTCTTCAAAGGCAATCTTTCTGTAAGAATAATTGCCATGCTAGTCTCTTCTTTTCTTGACTCCCACGTCAGTGCTTCTTCCTGTGCATCCACACCATTGGTGTTAAAGCCTGACTGAGTGCAAAATCTATATCTATGGCTTCTGCAAGTCTACCCAAAATAGGGAGTTGCAATTTTCCTGTTGGATACCTTTTGGGACACCACAAAATTGGTATTACGATCCTCTCAAGGTACAGAAAATTAGGCTTGAAACTTTCAACCAACCTGTAGAGCATAGTAGCAAGATTCGAATAAGGAAACAACTGAGCACATTTCTACAGTAGATGCACATTTCTTATCTCCTACAGCAAGGCAAAGAACTGCCACACACTGAGCAATTGAATAGAGAGCTTGCTTTGCAAGACCACCCAATTGTGGAGAAGGTTTGGCACTTGAAAGCAGAGCATCCAATAAAGCATCAAAGCTTGTGTTTGCTGACTGCACCAAAGATGCAAAAATTTTTTGCAAAGCCTGCAAGTTCAAACACACAACCATACTTACCAACCACAAGAAACATGTAATCTGCTATAATGCCCCACATAAAAATGATGATAAAATTATTAGGTACAAAGCTTGCCTGCAGAGCTTGACTAGTCTGCTTAAGGCATGACACTTTAATTCTTCATTTTTTTATATAATAGTAAACCGCTATATCCACATACAAAGAGGTATACAAAGAGGTACTATTGTGAATTGAAAATTACACTCAGAATTGGAGGTGCCATTAAGTTATTTCCACTCAGTAACAAAGCACTGCCAAGCAATTCATCCCTTGGAATGTCCTTGCTCCAAAACAGAGCTTCAATGAATTATTTGTTTGTATATGAATGAAGTATGCATATGTCTATTTGCTTCTTATATAACAACTATGAAATTGAATTTGTTATTTTCAAACTGAAGCAATATTTTCAACCCAAACAAGGTATAATTTTATAGAGAATTCAGAACTAAGGCTTGTTCTCGAAAGAAGAACTTGTGATGTAGAGTATTTTTGTGTCTTACTATTTATAAGTTATGCATAGAATTTCTGCCTACTGCAAAAAACTAGGATTTCAATTTCCTTTTGGAAAAGGCTAGGAAAAGCACACACTCACATTCATCATCTGAATTGAAGAATTCCTCGAGTTTGGACCTATCTAGGAATGCTATAGATGCCAAGTCCAAATCTTGTGTGTTTTCTTGGTATTTCCTCAAGTAGATTCAGATCATCTAGAGACTAGGAGTATAATCTCCCTATTTCCCATTATACATACTTTTTTTAGCTTTCATTTAAGATGCTCATGTAGAAATGAAGACCCCTGTGCTGTTACTTGTTGCATGCAGGTAACTCAAACTACTAGTGTCCAGTATAAACCTCAGACAAAAAACATTGTTTCATGTAAATATATCAGCGTTTTAAAATTCCATAACATACTTGTGGAACCCACGCCCGGAGATTATGGTCCCATCTGTACAAAGTTCCATCATCATCTGTGAATTCCTGCTCTCCATCTGGAGGGGTGTGAGGCCTGTGTATTTTTTTTATTTTTTTTTAATTGTGAAAATATTGTGAATCTCAAGAACACACCAAAAGGGAAGAAAATCTATTGACTATAAATATCCTATGACTTATACCAGCATACCTGGAGGAGGAACCAAGGGTCCTTGGACTTGAAAGAAGTGCACTTGCTCATAATGGTGGAGCAAATTACTATAGTATTTGCCTGACTTATTTTTGTATGGAACCTTCCTCACATCAAACTTTATCTTGTATGACAAAAATAATGGCATTGCGAATTCTAGTATTTGGAACAATGACAACCAAAAACTTACAAAGGAAATAGAAAATCATTGATAGAACTTATCCCTGCATCATAGATGTATCAGCACATGAATTGGTCCTTGTGGAGTATACTGCTTATCATTGGTGGCATTTGCTTTGAGCAATAAATGAAAATTCAGGCGGTAAGTAAGAATTTAATTTGGGATTTTACATTGCCATTGCAAAAAGTTCTTCTTTACTCCTTTTCCTGCTACTGTGCTTAAAAAAACTTCAGAAAAGACCTAGCAGCCTGGTATTCACTCTAGGATACTTTGAGAAGAAATCCCAGCTTCCAACTCCTCTCCCAATGAAGGATAAATAAATCCCAGCTTGCACGGATTTGACTCCTCTTGGTGCCATTCACCTGACAGGTAATGCCTTGTAGCTCACTACCAACAACTTGTTACAACTGAGGCTTTTCAAAGGGCAATTTGCAACTCAATCCCTATTCTCCTTCACACACTTGTAAATTGTCTTCAAAACACCCCACAAGTTCTCAGTCTTCTAAAGAAAACTATAAATCATTTATTAATTTCATCACAAATCCAAGAATAGTATCAAATAGTCATAGCCCAAACAGTTATCTTCAGTTAGTCCTCTATCAATATCCCATATTAACATACTGACAGGAAAATTTGGTATGTCAAGTTATACATTACAGCCATTATGCTCTCAATGTGGCCCAGTAGAGTAAGTGTAAGAATATAACAACAGAGAAAGAAAAGGTAGATACTTACATTATCAGAGATGTAGCAATCCCAAATTCGAGCATTATGACCAAAAGGAATTGGTCCTAACCCACTACCGTCAGGAGCTTCCCAAGTAAACATAATTGTAGAAGTGTTCTCACCTCATTCTCAACACTGCAAAGAAGACCAAAAAAAGGCACTGATGCATCCCATACTTTAACAGTGCCATTTTCATGCCCACTTATGTAAATAATTTCCACAATGGAACTGTTATCAAATGACATCAAACCATGAACTCCGATAGTGACAGGCCACTTCATACTAGATGAGAGATTGGATGGTGCTATTGATTTCAACGCACGAGGTAGCTATATTCAGATAAATATGATAGCGTCTGAAGTTAGCAACCAGAATATCAAAGAAAACATGTTCTTATGAAGAAATTTTATGGCTATATGATTCTAGAGACTGAAAAAGTAAATATACCTGTGATAATATTTTAGAGGCAGGGGAGAAATGGGAGACCTCTCCTCTTCCATCCTGAGAGAGGACTCTAATATGCTAGCCCCATACAATGTCTACTTGATCAATGGGCCTAGATACAATGTACAATTAGGATATAGCAAGGGGAGTACCTATAGCATAGATACAATCTACAATATTACAGAACACTGTCTACTGACCCACCAAATTTTTATGTAACATTACCTGAGAGTCACGCATCTTCATACGAAGTTGCTGAGCTGCACTATTTAGCTGTGCTTTTCTTTGAAAAGACTTCAACTGGTCTTCATCTTGTTCAGACTGTAGCATGGAAATATCAAAACATATCCACAAATTATTTAATTATAAACATAGTCAGTCGAGAACAATAAGCCCCTCATAAGACAGCTGACAGTAGAAAGTCAACATAAAAGTCACCTTATAAAAGGGATGAGCAAACAAATTTTGCTCCAATCCTTCAACTTCCTTTACAATTTGGATAAAATACGGATCATCAATGCCCATATCCTGTAGCTCAAGTTGAAGAATATATATATCAATATCTGTTTTTTTTCAGAGTTTAAATATTGACTCAGTCGTTGACAAACCAGCAATTTAAAAGGATTTTCTAATTGCATAGGCAATAGAACATTGACATAATATAGTGGCTAGCAATGGCTAGAATTCTGCTTTCTGTGCAGTCAAAAAGAACACAAAATGAAAATAAAGCTCACTCACTCCCAGACATGAAGGAATAAACATGTATATACTGAAGACCATAAGCAGAAGTAAGGCATACTTGATTATTCTTGAAAGAGGACAAATTCATGGGTTATCCAACCAAGCATGGCTTTAAATGTTAAGAAGACTCTGAATTTCACAATAGCAGTGATCAAGATTCAATAACCACCCATACTAACTTTCTGGTTTTCTGACATCTTTCTTTCTCATTGCAATTGTTTTTCTCAATCAAAAAATCATTAACTTTTGGGCACCCATGAATTCAAGAAGGGTCTTCCCTTCAATGTTTCCATGTCAAAGGAGTATTATGTTTCCAATCACCCAAAAAAAAATGGAATAAATGATTCAAGAGTCAGTTGGAATTTTGCAATCAAACAAGCCTGTCACAAAAAAATCATGCCAGAAATGATTCTCAAAAACCAGAAATGTATAAAAACCTCTCATCGTGGAGGTTCACCATTCAAAGCAGTCAAAGATGCTCCTGCAAGTGCTACCCCAATAGATGCAGAAACAACACCCACTCCTCCCCATAGTAGCCATCCATTTCCCAACCTGAAAGGTTCCTTCCATTCTGCATCAAACAAGTAACTATCAGTAAATTACTAATTGATACCATATGCAAACAGCTTAAATATTCCGACTTGAATCGAAACAATGGCAATATTTAATACATTTCCAAACTTTAACATAACCAAAAATGATTCAATAGTTTGACCCATATTTAGAGATAAAGGTTTTGTACCAAATCTAACTTTCCACCAAACACCACTAACTTGCTACATTTGCAAGTTCATGTATGAAAAGGGCAGACATGACAATGTCTGTTTTTGCCATTATATTCAAGAAGTAGCAAGAAGTTCTTATGATTTCACAAGTTATCCAACTAAATCTCTCTAGAAAGACTTGAACAAATTCCTTCTCGCAAGGATTAAATCTATTTTATGTCTAGTACTCTTCAAAAATAAGTTAATAACCTGTCATACTGCTCCATACACTCCCTAGAAAGACTTGAACAAATTCCTTCCCACAAGGATTAAATCTATTTTATGTCTAGTACTCTTCAAAAATAAGGTAATAACTTGTCATACTGCTCCAACCACTAGCTATTATCTAACTTCATTTTGGTGTGCTTGTGGTGATGATACCCCAAGTTCAAAAACGGGCAGGTTCACTCCCTATGCTTACATTACAGTCTTCTAAACAAAGCAGTTGAGGCCAGGTGAAAGCCCTGAATGATTTTAAGAGAATAGATACCCCTTGGTCATGGGTCGTGGCTCTTAGTCAAAGGTAGTCTATGTGTTTTCAAGCAGAACTTACATGGATATTGATAACCACAGGGATTAACTACCAAAAGGGGGAAAACACATGTCATACTGCTCCACAGTTACCTTCTTTCACAATCCATCCGCTGTCTACATTTCCCAGAACATTGTTGCTCTTGTATATTATAGAATCATACAAATAATGGAAGGCCAAGAATTAAATCAGTGCCTTTTAACAGGTGACCAATGAATGGAACATATTTGGTATTATGATCAAATGTAGAGAGCAAGTTAATCATGATGGATTAAAAGAAAGAAGGAAAGGAAAAAACACAATAACCAAAAATGAATTTTAAGTTGTAAATAAGTATATAATTGTTACCAGGTACTTTTGAAAATAAGATACAGAGTTTACCTTAGAAAATCATTGACATATCATCACTAAAATGTTCTCATCGGTAATGTACTATGAAGATGAGATTATTCTTAATGCATCAACGTATGCCCGTATTCTAAGTGCTGTTAATTGTTAAATTCAGCCACATATGCTGAGATGGGATTTCAAGAAGCACTAGTGAATCACCATGTGTGTGACCATCAAAGATGAACCAGACTATTCACATAGAAGCTCCTTCACAAAAAAGTGCCTCAAGAGGTCAAACATGATCAGAAGTCCATTCACAAACTCCAACTTAGAAAGCATAATTCCCAGTGGCAACAACAAGGATGAAACAGAAGATTCGAGAATCACTGAATAACTGAATGTTTAGACAGTATATGCTCATAAGCTAACCTCTTGAAAGCTTCACTACATGCTGGGTCTCTATTGATGAATACTTTCAATAGTGAACGTTTTATATGCACTTCCAAGCATGCAATACATAACAATTTACCACCATGCAACAGTTTGATGGACATCTTCCATGTGTGAGAGAAGCCAAACTACTTTCTAATGAGAATATCAAACATTTTGATCGAATGTTTGAGTCAGAAAACAAGATTTAAAAACCTATATTAGAAAAGGATGGCCATACATCTATCTCCTTCCAATGGACATCTTGAAACATGTAAAATTGTAAATAACGCCCTGCAGTGTTCTCTTCAGTTCCTTTATAGTGAGCAGCAGAGACATATCATGTATGATTGATGGATTGAGATTATAATGAGATCCCCACTGGATCAGATCTTGTGGGCAGAGCCTCAGAGCAGGGGCACAGGTCTCTCCTCAGATTCCTCGGGATAGGATGGTGTAACTGAGCTATGTAAGGGAAGAAAAGAACATGAGATTATTATTCTTTCTGATGACGAGGTAGAAACAGACAGAGAGAGTTGTGCTCCTTCACAATCACATTCATGTGCAAAAGGTGGATTTCAGAAGCCACTATATCGTGAAATTGAAAAGACTATACAAGCTGATAAAAAATATCACAATTCTCTCTCAAATCATAAGAGTTATAGTAATAGCAGACAGGATTTTTCTTTGGGTACAAGCTATAATAAGATCTGTACTATAGATACTACTACGGGGTCTAGTAACTCTGGTATAAAAGAGCCTCCATTTACACACAAACCGTCTGATAACAGAGGCAGTATAGTTCCACAACCTCCTGACCTGATTTTTAATGTTCCTGTCAGCACTCCCCCAGTATCATTGTTATATAATTCATTGTCTTTACCTACTGTTGGTGATGAAAAACATGTTTCTAGCCAGAAAATACAAGAAAGCTTGAAAGATTTTAACAAAAGCAAGATTTTAAATAGAACTGGGGATGCAGCAAATTTTGGAACTGGTTTAGAGTCACATGGCACAGTCCTTTAGAGAAGCCCTACCCTCTAGTGTTGTATAAAGAATGTCCAAAATTGCCAGGGAAGTCTCTAAACAGGGGATTGTTGCATAAGGAAGAAGCTCGACCAACTGTACAACTAATCCAATACCCACAACCTGAATCCTCACCTGCTTGCAAGAACATATAATTCTAAGCAAACTGAGTCCTGCTGCCATAGCCCTTGGATACTTCTTGTCCTTCACAAGCCTCAACAAGCCGAATAGAAGCCTAAAACTCGAAACGTTCTCAGACTTCAGATCTTCGATATCCACCAGAGTTTCAATGAGCTTTGCTGAATTTATTCTTGTCTCCATGGTACCCTCGTGCAGAAGGTCCACCATTAGAGAGATCTTTGCTGGTTCTGTGAGGCTTGTTTTTCCTTCTGAATCCAAAGGAATTCTAACTAGAATACCAATGGCTTCAGTCCCAACTACATGAGAAGTGAAGGGACCCAACAGAGACGACAACAACATCACCCCTCCTTCATCCACTATACTCTTTCTTGTAGATTCATATGTTTGTGCAATCAACCTAAGTGCACACAGAGCCTTTATTCTAGTCTGCCCTTTATCCTTTTTGAGCTTCTCCAGAAGCTCCTTCACTCTCTCCTGAACATTTTCGGCCTGTTTTTTCTGCATCATATATCTGTGTGAGAACCACTTGTAAATGAGATGGGAGAGGGTTGTGTTTGGATTAAGAGAGACATCCCAGAGCTTATGCATAGTTGTCAGACAGATGTAATGATGCCCTATGGAAAACCACTAAAAAATATTGGATCATTCATAGGTCTGGCCTGTACAAAGGGTAACAGGATCCTGCATAGGTTCCAGAGAAATGGGGCAAATGAACACGGAGGGCACATCAGAGCAATCCAGCTCTTCAATCATCTGTTTCAATGGAATCCCATCCTTCTTCCCATTGATATTGTGATCAAAACCCAAATCATGGAGGTTCTTGCTGCGTGGGAAAAGGACAAAATGTGTTAAGGATATCCAATGACCTTCGGATAACAACCAGGACAAAGGAGCATGAGGGTAAGAATATTGCTACCTTTGTCTTCCGCTTACTACAAAAACTTGAATACTTCATGATCAGTTGATCTCCCCGCCTTGTTCCATCAGACAGAAAGGCAACCGCTTGCATATTGTACAGCTTCGGAATGATAGGAGATCTATATTGCTTGGAAAAGGAAAGAGCATCGAGCATCCTTCTCCCTCAAGTGATTAATCTCTTCTCCACTTGTTCCCGCTAATTTGGACATTGTAAAGAATTTAAAGGATCTGTCGCTTAAGCAACGCTTAGCACTTTCTTCTTATAATTGACCAATTAAGTTTATTTATTTAAATGATTGACCAATTTCAAGCGACGTCGCTTAAGCGACACTTATGAGGACATCCGTCGCTTAAGCGACGCTTATGAGCCTAGCCGTCGCTTAAGCGATGCTTATGACCAAAATTTAAAAAAAAAAAATTAACTTTTTGATTTTTGGTAGGTTTAAAAGAAAAAATCCATGCGCCGTCAGAAGTAACCGTCAGATTTTGGATCGAAATGTAGTAGTGTCTGGGGTGTTTCTTCATTCTGCCAACACTACTATGCATCCTAGTAGTTGAGTAGAGATCTGTAGAACTCCAAATAGGTCAACATCAAGGGGAAGCAGTGGATGTATATGCATACTTGAGGAAATATGTGAGGAGGTTTTGCAGTTTAGACTGGAAGAGAACACGAAAGCTCATAACAGACTGGCAACAATTGGGGCTCTTATTCATTACAGTGTTCTAGCCTATTGACCTAAGGCATTTTGGGACATGGGAGAAGGTAATCCAATTTGATTTTCAAATTGTCTGTTTTTTTTAGGAACATTTGAGCCCTTGAAACTGCATTTCCTTACTTCTCTGGGTGGAAACCCTATAACTGCACCTCTTATGAAAAGGTATCCAATATTTTGAGACTACATTTCCTCACTACTTTGGGTGGAACCTCTATGAAAGGTATCCAATATTTTGAGATTGCATTTCCTCACTACTCTGGGTGGAAACCCTCCTAACTTCACAAAGTTGTGAGACTATATCTACTACAATGGATGGTCATAGGCATATAAGTCATATTTCATGTAAAATAAGAAAAAATTACATGGTATCGAGAAGGATGGTGCACAAGACTGAAGATCTTCAAGTAGAAGTATCTGATTTCAACAATAGATTATTTTCACAATTACAATTTCAACTGGTTCGAAATTGAGTGGTTGGAATGAAAGTGGCAATACAAGGTGAACAAATTAAGAAAATTGTTGTAGTTTTAGTCTTATCCAAATGTTCAAATTCAAAGACTTCTCCCCATCAAGACTCAGTCAGCTCCACAAAGGAAGTTGTTATGGAGGAAGACACATTCCAACAGAGACATGGAGATATGGAAAATGAAGAAACGACTCTAGTGTTCGAGGCAGAGGATCAGCTGGAAGCCCACATTGGGAAATATTTTCACTGAAACATTAAGACCAGGCACATGTAGTGGGTATTCGACATAGTAAATGCTAACAGAACTGGCACGTAGAAAATTCCCTTGAGTTATATTTATCCGATATAATGGGAACCTCCAGTGTATCGTTCAATATAGACAAGTTGCGGGCATAATCCACAAGAGGGCTAGTGAAAAAAGTAATAAGTAGCAACATGGAAAAACATTGGCACGGCTATGACCACACAACACATGGGTTTCTTGTCGAAAATTCACCAAAAAATTATCAATTCACAGTAAATCGATAAACTTACCAGGGATTTTGTAAGCAAAGAAGGTGGTGTTGACACCAGAGGTGCAGAATTTGTGGCCTGCCTCTTCAAAAGTCTCCAGGTTCTCTCCAATGTTGCTTTATCCATGGTGGCTATGGGAATTAAATACATAAATTGTAAACTCTCAATAGTGGTTAATATCGATCCCAATATCCTCAACAGGTATTACCAATATCCATATCCATAACCCACCAAACCCTCCAATGTTTGGTGCCAACGGTTAGGCTATTTGACAAGAACTAGCAGGTTGAGCAGCAATCGAAATTGTCGGAATTGAAGGATGGTGGTTAAGGAAAATCGGCCATTCGCCATGAATGCCGTTGCCATAGTGGTTGGGTTGAGTTGTTTGGTAAACTACTTGCCCATGAAAATATATTTTTTGTGTTTCTTCATATATATATATATATATATATTATTATTTTTCATAAATTATGTTGATTAGTTTGGTTTGTTTTATTTTTATTATTTGTTTATATAAGTTATATAGATTTGTTTTGTTTTTGTTTTTCTTTTGTTTTATTTTAATTATTTTATTATATATAAAAAAATTGTTTTTTTTATATATTTTTTGTTTTATTGTGTGGACTAGGTTAAATGAACAATGAATCAGGTAAGTAGTAATGTTTGGTAGAGAGGTGGGATGTGGGACTAGGTAAAGACTATGGGGCAGGTAGTAATCCTATGTGTATGGTAGACTTGTTGTTATGGCTGGTCTTCTAGTAGTATGGTATACTGGGTAAAGCCAATTGATATTGGGTAGACTGCCCAGCCAATTATTATAATCTACTATCCCATTCCTAGTTGGGTGTAAGCCATGCATATCAAATCTATATTCTAATTCTATTTAATTGGAGGTTTCTTTCACTCCTACCATGTAATATACCATGTCCCAATGAGTTCCCTCAACATCTTTACTCTTCGGCCTCCAGTTGTACTCCCCAATTCCTCTAGTTTAATGGTTCACTCCGAGCAATCAATATACTAGCACCATCTTGGTAAAGAGACTGGTTATTCCTCATAGCATAAATTCCTTTCTATCATGAACCAAATGGCTCTTGGATTCCCTACCTTTTGAATCTACCGGTCAAGGAATGTCATTTGAAAGCAAAACCAGGAGACAAGGTAGAATGGGACCTATAAATGACTGATTATTTCCTTCTCAAAGAAGGTAATATATAAGGAAAGAGGTTGAACAATAAAAAAAGGTAAGGAAAGTTAGCAGTATAAATAATATGTATAAAGGGAAGTTCCCAATTTGAGTTAGTCACCTGGAGATAAAACTCATGGCACAAGGTTTGTAAGAATCGCCCTCAATAAAAATATTCTAACAAATATTTCCTTGCATAAGAAGGCATTGACTCATGTATCAACTATGGGATCGACTGCATGGAGTAGCATAATGAGAATTGGCATCGACTCTTTATGCATACTTGGATTGATTAACAACATTGCCACCTGATCACATCGACTACATGAAGTACACACATCGAGTGTATCAAATCTTGGGATCGATAAACACTCGTGAGCGCTGTTGAAAAATGGATGTAGGTTTTGGGATATACAAGCTTTGATTTTAAGCTTACTGCAATGGGCCCTTACAATATAATGTGCTCATAATACAAATATTTGGTATTGATTCAAAATATAAATACGATAAATTTATATGAGAAAAATATTTAAATACCATACTTAAAACAGAGTTCAATACTTAGGAAACCAGATCTGAATATTACATAAACATCTGACCTATGCAAGGGATATTAAACATTGGACCTGTACAAGGGAAAAATCTATAGCACCTTCAGTCAGTAAATAGTCTCCTTTAGTGGTCATTATTTGACTTTGAGAGTGAGATGGTAATGTGTGGCTTTGAAATGAGTACACCCAACTCTATTTGTGTCCCTTTGCAAGAAGATAACAACAATATAACAATGTTGTAATGTCAATATTCTTTCCCAATGGTGTGCACCCTATTTTGCTCAATGGTGTGCACCCTCTTAGTACCCACGCTGCCTCTAGCTAGAGTACTAGTTTTACCTCTAGCTGGAGTACTAGTTACCTCTCTGTTACTAAATCAAATCATGTGATGACATATTGATTATATCAATAGTGATACGATTGTATATCAACCACACCCAATGTACATTGATCTTCCTTAAAAAAAACATAGATGCTTGCAATGCAGAAACTCCCTTTGAGTTCATTTTCACTAAAGATCAGCCACAAATTTTAAATATATGCTTCTAACTATGATTTTCAATATTTAATTGTATGTATCAAGTTCATGATCAAACCTTTACTGTGAATTTTCTCATAAAAGAATCTCTCTGTAGATCCATCGGATATGTGGCAAATGGCCAAAACCCTTTTTCATATTCTCAACACAATAATGCATATAGTATAAATTGTGGGGTTTTACTTGGTGAACTTGCTTGGATGGGAACTTTATTTATCTGCACCCAAAATATTTTGTTCGAGCTCCAATTAGATATGGAATGGAATAATATATTAGGCATGGCTAATAAAATGGAACATCAAACTTCCGGATCCATATTCAGCCTCCATGATCCGATCGCCTCTCTTCTCTGCTGGAATCTATTCCCTTTCCGTCATGTCTAGGTTGTCTTCCATGCCTTGACCTGTCATATCGATATGATTCACCAATGCTACCCCTTAATGATTTCTCATTTTCTAATTGATAGTTTCCCCTTAAAGATTGTTTCTGTCCATAAGCATTGGGATGGATGCACGCATTGTCTCTATCCCTTCATGTTACTGCCCATGCCCATGCCTTTACCACTTCCTTTGAATAATAATAGCAGGCTTGGACAAGAAACCCTACTTCACTTTGAGGGGGCCATGGATAGAATATTTACCTGTTGGTCAAATATGAATACCAGCAAGCTCAAGAGGATGTTATCACTTCCAATTCATGGGTGGAAGCACATCATCGTATTGATCCAAGAGTTGTTCTTATCGAACACGTCGAGTGGACTGACCCGATATCGAATTTCATCTAAACAAGTTGTCGAAAGTAAGCAAAACCTAATTTGGCTTGTGGTTTGGCCCTTGACATGACTTGCAAATGGTATGGGAATAGGAGATGATGATGATTAGGGTTGGATTTTCATTTCATCTTGGGTTGGAATTTCAGACTATTTTTTGTTTTTTTATGTCTTTGGTTTTTATTGTTCAAAAACATATAAAGTTTTATTAAAAAAAAAGGTTAGTGTAAATTTTTTTCATTAATAATTTTTTATTAAAAAATTTAAGCAATAAGAGATTATTTTTTATTATATACTAAAAAAATCTAATAAAAATATTTACCAAACATAACACAAATCATAAATGACACCCTCTAACATTATGCAATATACACCCACCATATACATATTACTTCCAATTAAAATTTGGGTTTAGAAACCACTTTCGTTAAAGTTCAACCTCTAGAAAAATTAAGAAAAAATTAATGGCGACTTATAGAAATAGCTAAACATAAAAAATACGTCATTAATTTTTTACCAAAATTAAAACATCACTTCCTCTCACATATGGCAAATTAGTATGCATTTAGGAGGTACTCACACCTCTCACACCTGGCAAATTAGTATGCATTTTGGAGGTACACACCGCTTGGAAAGGTGCATTTAAAACTAAAAACCATGGTTTTGTTTTTAACTTGGATGAATAACTATGAAAATCAACCCCAATTCTAATGTAAGAAATGATTATAACTCAATGGTATATAAAGGTTTCAATTATATCTAAATAAATTTTAATACCAATGAAATTAATTATAGTTAAATAAATTTTAACAATACTCAATATTTAAAGCATAATATAACCATATTGATTTTTATATTTAAAGGGAATTTTATATTTAAATGGATTGTGTGGCTATGAAAGGGATTTTTGTTGGATTTTATATTTAAATGGATTGCTAAATGTGTCTCTATGAAATTTTTTTTTAGAAGTCCTTGGAAGATTAAGTAATAAACTTTAAAAAAAATGCAGGGGACATACTCTTATGAAATGTATAGAAGTAAGAAGAGTCAATTACAAGAAACTAAGTAAACCACCTAAAACAAGTCTATTACATCATAGTCAAATATGACTGGGTATATTTTAGGACCCTCTCTCTTACATCTTAGTGCAACCTTTGGTACCTTAAAACATTATTCATCTATCCCAATTAGGGTTAAGAAATAGCTAAGGATCTACTTTGACTACCTCTTCTCTCAAGTAAGAAACAAAATCAAATTTATGGTAGGGGAAGTAATATGAGATTAAAAAATCAATTTAATTTCTCAAGATAATAGAGGTAGAGTTTTTTAACCACCCAATATGTTAAAAACAAATAACATCCACAGAAACCCCCCTATAAACAAGATCTATGTTGCTCCCACGTCTTTTAGGTATACCTCCTATATAACTACCATAGTCATATTCAATGGTTATATATTTGGCATTATTAAGGGATAACATCCCAATAATGGTAGTATTCTATGTTATGTCCTTCCTTACAAAACTCATTAGAAAAGGCCATGTAGCAAGTTCTAGTTTCATATATACTCCATTCCCCAGTATTGAAGGGGATTACTATAATATCTAGTACTCAGAGTGAGGAACTACAATCAATATTGGTTAAACTAGAGAAGTAATAGATGGAGGTTGGTGAGTTGATTGAGACCAGTTATTTTACCCTATAATTGGAAATTTTAGGGGTCCATACAGACGCCCAAGTCTATGACGCTTATAATATGGTGGAGAATGAGCCAGAGAATAATTTATGTTAGTATATTGAAAATGTTGGCAAAGGGTCATATGGAACATACTATGTTTCCAACAAAGTTTTCTCCAACTACTAAAAAAGGAACAACTCATTAACATGGCAAACATATACATGCACATAGATACTAAGTCCAGTTGAAGGGTGTCATGAAGTCCATTTTACTTTGTAAAGGGAAGGACCAAATTCATGATAGCATGTCATTGAGTAGTTGGAGTTACTAACAAGGATCTCAAGGAATATGTTAGCCACTCAATATTCTCTACTTTAGACATTGTCTATAATTTTTCCACTTGTGACTCTATTGGATTCCCCTGCTACATTAAGGTGCTCCTAATTCTTATAGATTTTTTCTCTACTACATTGTCTAGGTTCTACCATTTTGAGTCCACCCCTTATTAGGATTTTTTTAGTGTATCTTTCTTAATTTTAGAGATGCTCTGGGAACTCTCTCATTGTTGAGATGTATCTTTCATGCAATTGCTTTGTTGGAACTGTGAAGATCAAGGTGCATGGCACTAATATTACTAATAGAAGATAGAAAATTTACAGAATTTACACTACATTGTCAAATTTGCAATCTTCCATGACACAATTAAAAATGACTAACATAAATGACTAATTCATATTCTTCAAGCTAGTCATTTTTTATGCCGTGACTAAATTAGTCATTTATGTTAGTCATTTTTAACTCTATCACTTATTATCTAGTCATATTTGTTAACCGGTGACTAAATTAGTCGTTAATTTTAATCATTTATAGATGGGTCAGTCAAAATTGCTCATATTTAGTAGTAAACCACTTTAAAAACACTTGGTAACTAGAATTTTTAGTCACCTAGTAGCTAATTCCTCATTTTGTACTAGTGCTAATGGGGCCACATGTACCAGTTACTAGAGTGAGGAGAGCACTGCTAGAGGCTAACTATCATTGACTATAGTTTCATGCTTCAACCCAACCAGGTGCCTGAATACGGAACTCACCATAATGGAACTCAAATTCACCAAAGGAATGAAAAAATTGAAAGTACTTGGCCGCATTGACCATATATTTAGTGAGGGGGGGGGGGGATTTCTATTCATATCATATTTAATTATGGACCTAGATTGATTGATCTATTTCAAATAAGTCCCATAGTTTAGGAGGTCTCACAATACACACTTTCTTTAAACCTGAAACAATGGTTAAAAGAAGTCCCCATTATAGGGAAACCTTACTGGCTTACTTACTACTATTGGCATACTTCTCTTGTGTATGGTAGCAACAGGGCTTCTCCCTAGGTGCCTCCTAGACCAATCCATACATTTTAGGAGCCACTGGGAGTCCAAGCAGTAGCCTCCTTCATTCAGTTGGAATTATAACTAGTTAAGCTTAGTTAGCTTCCAGTCACTTTCAGTTAGATCACAATCAGTTCAGTTAGTGCTATTTATGCATGGCTAATGCATGGTTGCATGTGGGATAGGAGCCTTTTCTCACCAACCACTTCAGTTACACTTAGTTAATTGTTTATTACCGATTGTATTAGTTGGTTAGACATATGGAGTTGGATATTTGACCTCCGATATTGATTGAGACACTATGAGTTAGCTAGTCATTTAGATATGGTCACATCCAATGGTGATATTCAAATCCATCCCTAATTGATTCGAATTATTTTCCTATGTAAACTATTGTAACATCAGATTTAATTAATGACAATGATACTGTAATTATATGAGAAATACTCATATGTTTCCTATGTGGTTTGTTTTTTTCAGTGTATCTTCATTCTCCTTTTACTACATCAATAATATTTGACTCATTGTTTGAAGATCTAAATGGCACAACATTTTTAACATGGTATCAGGGCCATCTCAGGAAGGCTTCATGTTTGTCTCTCTCCATTGAACATTAGAAGCAGCTGGGTTTCCACATAAGTCCCACAAAAGGTACCTTGATTCCTATGGATTTATTTAGAGTGACAGTGCAGGCGTGATAGATCCTGAAAACATGTTCATGTTGAGAGGGAAATCATGCTTCTAAAAATTCGAATGTTTTAGTGTTTTTGTAGTGAAAAATGTACAGGTGATACATAGATTTTGTGAAGAATTGTGTTCTTTCATGCGGATAATTATGGATGCTCCACCCTCTACTTCTTGGATCCTTACACCCTTCAATTACATTGATTAGAGGGAAGATATGCAACTGGCCTTGCTAAGCCTGGCTACTACAGGATAATACTAGGCAGGGAGGTTGAGCCCCATTAGCCAGTTGAGAAGAACAAGTTTATGAACCACTTAGATTATGTAGTCGGTTATCTATGCACTCATATATCCAGATATATCCTATTCCACCTTCAAGGTTTGAGGACTCCTAGAGAATACCGGGAGAATATTGCATACCTGTTTGGAAAACAAGATGAGATTTTGGGAAATATCCTGGAGAATGAGTTTGTAGCCTTACATCCTAGCAGTTTTGAGACAGTACAATAATTATTTACTAAATGCAAGTCTCTTACACTCCAATGCAGACAGTGCAGAATAGAAAGAAAGGATCAGAAAAATGTGCTCGCTATTCTTAGCAAAATCAATTCGGAGTATTTTATATTTGTCTCAATATTTCATTCCAAAATGGATGCTGAGTCCCAGTTGGAAAATTCCCTCACTTGATTCCTTTGTCGAGTCCTTAATATAGGAGAAAGAGAAGTTGATCCGGATGGGAGTTATCCAAACTTCCAAATATCAAGCTCTCCTAGTGACAGACTCTACCAAAGCTCAATCTAGAGGGAGACCTAACGAGAAGGAGACTAAAGCAAATGATTCTAAGCCTAAAGATAATCATAATATTCTAAAGGAGACTTCGACTCTAATAAAAAGTGTCCCTATTGTATGAGGGTTTTCATCCAGAATACACATGCATGAAGAAGACCCTCGAATGGTAGAAAGCTCTATGTGTACATAAAAATATTTCCCTTACACAAGGTATAGACATGTCTGATGATGAAGAGCAGACTAAAGAAGATGAGAGATACTTGCATGGAAGCCTCAATCTGTAGAAGGCTTATTTTGATAGATTCTGGAGCATCCAACAACATGGTTTCCTCCAGGAAATCCTTCATCACTTTCTCTCTATCGGGAGGACCTAGTAGTCATATGGGATATGACTCTAAAATTCCAATTGTTGAGAGAGGTTCACATAAAATCCAGTGTGATGAGTTCATTCCCTCTCCTATAGAAAAGAAAATTGTTGAAGATGAAGAAGAAACAAAATTTTCCCTACAGTCAATTCGAATTGAAGAAAGTCTCCTTGGAGTGACTCCTCGTGCTGCTCTAGAAGTGCATGAGATATCTGATGTCTCATCTCCTCACATGACTGATCCACAAGAATACATTTGAATCTATTTTTTTGAATAAAATATCTCCTTCTATTCTTTGCAAAAATTCTCAATAGGGCCTCTATATTCATCAATAGGACCTTGAGTTCTAGGCATAAAATTCAAGTAATTCATTCATCATTGATGATTATGTTATGTAGTACTTCTCATTGGAGTTGGCCATGGCTATGAAATGGGAGACATGGGAGGAACTCTTATAAAATGGATTTTGGCATGTCTGCACATGCATGACACCAACGATATTTCCAGATACTCCCATTTGTGCAATTACCCACCATATTTTGCAAAAAATGATAGAAAAATTAGGTTTCAATCAAGTAGACATTTCCAAATTTGGCATGGTGGGTTCATCTTTGAAAATATCTTGGCGGGGTTGTTGGATGACTCTCCAACCCTATAAGATGAGTCTAAATTACTCTCCTAATATTAACTCATTTGCTACTTTCATAAATATTTATATAGTTCGCAGTACTTCACACAATTACAAAAATAGAGTGGTGAATGATATCTAGAAGAGGAAAGAAATGGTTGTTATGAGCCTTCTTTTGACACTCTCATCCCGTCTTTCACTTATAATACTGCAAGGATTTCTTGGCACATACATGGATACCACTGATTTCATTTTCAAGAATCTGTAATTGTCTTGGTTAATGGTTTTCTAAGAATCTGTAAGTGGTAAAGCGATTGAGAATATTTAAGTCTATGAAGTTATACTTAAGTACTGTTGGAATTATAAGTGATCAGGGGGTGTAATATGTGAGAATATTCCCATTGAGGTTTGTGCATTCGCAGTGTCATATTTTGGAGCACGTTTTTTGCTTGAGACGTCCATCTTGAGAGATGGAAATGTACAGTATGAATGCCAGGTGGGTTGACTATATCATTTTCATGTCATTCTATTTCTACCCATTTAATTACATGGAAGTGGGTAGTTTATGTACTTATTCCATTAAATCTGTTAAAATTGTGCAGTCATCTAAAGTTATTGCTGATGAAATTAAATGGGGTCCCACAGGAATGGGTTCAGTTATTTTGTCGGCTAGCTAGAGTCGTGGTGTGCTACCATGATCAACACCCTCTTCCACCACAGGATTAGATACCTAGGTGTATATTTTTTGTATGACAGTGTAGCATATTTTGGTGGCTCAGAAGCCCAAATTTTGTATATGACACTTATGTATTATGGCATCATCTTTTTCGGACTTAATGAAAAATATTTATGATGATCGATTATTATTGTAATAACATGTGTAAAATGTGTTTGTGAAATGATTTTATCATCTTTGAAACAAATTCCAATCTAGTACATAGTTAGCATATGAATCAGCAAATTGATTAAAATTTCTTGAAATATGAATGTTTGTTATGCTCTCAAACTGTCATTTTAGCAATATTCCATGCAAGAATCTTCATAACAATGTCAAATCCCTAACATGATACAAACCATTAAGTTTAGAGACCACTAACTATGAATCAAGACGTACTTCAAGAGAAATAATACCATGTGAAATGGAATCATGCAATAACTCAATCACAGCACTATATTCAACAACATTGTTCAATGAAGGTCATAAAAATACACCTCCTTAAGACAACACTTGACTAGTAGGAGTATAATGGCACCCAAGAAGCCGTAGCTGAGATTTGAGTGTGGTGTCTAGCACCATCAATGAATCCTATGTAAATGGAAGACTCCATTGACAACTGCCATAAAAAATGAAATCTAATCAACAAACTTGATCACCATAAAAAGACTAAACTATGTTATGCAAAATGTACAATGATATACAAAAAGTCATCCCTGGATGAAGATCATACATAGTACTTTTTAGGATAGATCCCATTTCTAGGCTCCTCCAAGGTCATCCCTTCATATTCCACCAACTCATAGGCACCTTTCTCTAAGACATGCTTAATGACATAAGGATCATACCACATCGGGTTGAACTTTCCTCCCCCCAAGGATTCCTTACCTTGATCCCACAAAAGGATCAAGTCACCTTCACTAAACCTCCTAGGATGGACATAATTATCATAATGGACCTTAACATGATGCTTTTTAACCTTAAGAGACACTAAAGCATATTGATGTTGCTCTTCAAGCTGCTCCAAGTGGGCCAGATGTTCTTCCAATGCATAAGTCTCTTGTAAAAGCTCCACATCTAGCTTTAAAGAAGGGATTTCACATTCAACTGGTAATACTGACTCCACCCCATTCACAAGCTCATAGTGACAAAAAATGATGGTAGTCTTTATTGTGGTTCTATAGGCCCACAAAGATGGATACAACATGATATGCCAATTATTCTTGTTGTTTGTGATGGTTTGTTGGAGAATGCACTTAAGTGACTTGGTCACTGCTTCAACCTATCAATTCGCTTGAGGATAATAATAAGAGGAATGCTCTTGCTTATACCCTAACTTCGAAGACAACTCTTCTATCATTTTGTTCTGAAACTGCCTTCCATGGTTAGTAACAAGCTCCCTCGAAATGTCGAATCGGGTTATAATCTGGTTTAATAAAAATGCGCGGTTGTTTCACCATCAGATTTGATAGTGGGCATAGACTCTATCCATTTAGTGAAATAATCAACAGCCACAATAAATGATGGTTCCCCCAAGCCGAAGCTAGGTTACAATCCATAAATTCGACCCCCCACTTGGTGAAGGGACCAGTGGTGATAATGGGATATGAAGGGCCCATACGCGAGCGCATATTCCATGTAAACACCTGGCAAGGGTGGCACCTATTGACCGCATTAACACAATATTTAAAGATGGACGACCAAAAATAACTCACTCTCAAAAAAATTTTGAGCTTTAGAAATCCCAGATAAATGACCACCACATGCCCCTCCATGGAAATCATTAAGCATGGCCTCAGCCTCCTCATGAGTTAAGCACCGATGTAAAATGGAATCAACCCCATGGCAATATAAAGTATCATCCACTATGAGGTAGTTCTTCACTAGATGATGTAGTCGTCGACGCTCATCTCATGATAGTTGAGTTGGAACGTTCAAAGTTTGCGAATAAACAATAATATTCCTATACCAAGGGTCCACGGTTGAGATGAGAAATATATTCTCATCAACAAGAGAATCCTCATGAACCTCCCCTTCCTCCAAATTTAGAAAATATGATATGAGCTCATCACAAATTAATCATTTCTTCAACTTTGCCAAAAGAAACTCAAGATCAAACTCCTGCAATATCATAATCCATTTATTATACTTTTCCCCAATCACCCTTATGGTGAGAACGAATTGAAATGGATTAATGTGAGCTATGACTAAACTTAGCGAAGGAGGATGGAATGCCTCAAATACTGAACCACATGGACAGTGGCTAAGGCTAGCTTATCAACATGAGTATAACGAAGTTCCCCATCAATAAGGTTTCGGCTAAGATAGTATATGACATGCTCATGGAACTCTTGATCCTCTTGAGTCAATACCATACCAATCATCTCTTGAGACGCGGCCACATAAATAAAAAAGTCATGGCGATATTCTGGTGGACTAAGCACGGGGGCCAATGCCAAGGATTTCTTAAGAGTATCGAAAGAATCCTAGGCTCGCTCATCCCAGTAAAAAGGGGTGTCCTTCTTCAACAAACACGTGAATCCTTTAGTCAAATTGGAAAATTTGACTACGAACCTTCACAAGAAGTTTTTCATTCCTTGTAAACATCGAAGATGTCGAATGTTACGAAGGGGAGACAATTGAATTAATTCCTCAACCTTCAAGGGATCGACTCTAATTCCCTCCTTGGACATGACGAATCCTAGTAAATGACCAAACTTTACACAAAATATGCACTTGTGAGGATTTAACTGAATTTGATAATGACAACATATCTTGAAAACCAATCGAAAATGATAAGGATGACGCACTCTCATGCGAGAGTGAGAAGCTAGATCATCCAAATACACTTCAATAATATTTTTAAGATGATGAAAGGAAAAGCTCATGGCCCATTGAAATGTAGCTCTAGAATTTTAAGGCCGAAAGGCATCTTTCGATATGCAAAAGTTCCCCAAGGAAAAATAAATGTAGTATTATGTTGGTCCTAAGGTTTAATCTATTCTAATTAAATCCATAAAATCCATCCATAAAAGAGAAAACCTCACTTCCCACACACTCATCAAAAATTCTATCAATAAATCGTGTAGGGAAATTATCTTCAGGACAAGATCGATTTAAATCATGGAAATAAGTGCATATTCAGATCTCTTCCTGCTTCTTATCTACTAAAACAGGATTTGAAACCCACTCCATTAAGGGAATGAGATAGATAAAACCATATTTGAGTAGTTTCTTTACCTTTGCCTTAATAGCGGGCGCTTTCCTAGGATTCACGGCACGCAAACATTGTCGAACCAGTTTTGCATCTAGATAGGTTTTGATCTCATGTTCGACAATGCGAAATCCTATTCCAAGAATCTCCTCATACGACCAAGTGAAAACATCATGAAATTCCTTGAAAATATCGGTGTAGTCTTTAATCTCATTAGGGTAACAATACGCCCCAATGTAAATGCTCTCAATCTTACAAGGAACACGAGAAATATTGATGGGTATCGTTGGTGAGAAGTTAGCCATGTTCCCTTTAGCGATTTTACTAGGAGAGCTTAATGGGACAATGGGCCTACCAACTTTCTCACTTAGAATCGCCCTAAAGTCATCACACTATAAATGAACAATCTTAGGGAGGAAATATGATCTATGGTGCAACTCTCCCCAAGGTTGTTCTATCCCAAACATAGCCTCAAGAATAGTTTCATCCAATGAAAAAACATCATCAAGGAAGTCTTGAGAGTGAGATGACTCTACTGCCCAAGAAGGAAGAACATAAGGGTCCTCCTCCTACGTCCATGAAGAGGAAGGACTAGGATCTACAACATGGTCAAGATTAGCTTGATATGCCACCAATGTTGTAGGAAATGGCACATCTGTCTCGACAGGTATAGAATTATCACTCGAAGTACTTGGTGAAGGAAGAATCCAAGGATCCTCCATATGAGAAGTGCAAAAGGAGATTGAATTCAATGAGGTCAAATCCCTACCAAGACTATACCTAATCATAAGGACAAGCGAAGGATAACTAAAGGTTCCCATGAGAGAAGGATACATACCCACACCCACATTCTCAATTGTGGGCCGAGAATGATCGATAATCAGGATAGAAGTTCCCGATGATACTTTTACACACGGATTTTGGAAATATTTCTAATCAATAGCAATGATATTCCCATCCAAAGGAAAAAAACTAGTCGAAATAGGGAAGAGGCTACCACTTGCATATTGTACACCCATTTCTGACCCAGTAAAATATTGTAGTCAAGGGATGCATCAACCACGTCAACCTCGATCGCAATAGTCTTCCCCCCCAATTGGACCTCTAGGGAAGGAAGTATACCATGTGGCCAAAATGATCTTCCATCAAAATCAGTCAACATGTTCACATATTTAGACAACGTGGGAGAACCTAAGCCATTCCAATATGCCAAATACAT
Organism: Pseudotsuga menziesii; assembly: GCA_001517045.1. Classification (NCBI taxonomy): domain Eukaryota; kingdom Viridiplantae; phylum Streptophyta; class Pinopsida; order Pinales; family Pinaceae; genus Pseudotsuga; species Pseudotsuga menziesii. Next base: position 52,827 of record LPNX010951364.1, on the reverse strand, counting down.
CATGGAAGCAACAACGCCTTCATCAGTCATAGTGCGCTTGATGGTGTGGTTGAGACACTCTACATGAATTAGAAGAGATACATAGTAAGGAAAGAGAGGATCGATTCCATGAGTTTCAAATTTGATCATGGAAGAACAGCTATCATCACCCACCCCAAGAGCTATTACGGAGAGAAATTCCTATGGCTTGGGGTACCACAACAGACAGCTTTGACTCCAGAAATCAATCTTTCCCAATATGCAATAGAAATAAAATGTCTAACACTAAAGGATCAGACCTCGTACCTTATTCCGTACGGTTGAAGTAGATCCCTGTTGAGCTTTCCAATCTTCAGCTTGAATTGATATAATACTTCCTCAACAACAAGTAAACAATACAAGCATACTATATATCATGGTGTTAGATCTATTCTAGCATATATAATCAATAATGTAAAAGCATTTGACATATTCCAATGGATACAATTGTTCAATCAAATACACATCATTGGACAGGAAAAGATAGTTCTTATTAATATAAATCAGAGATTACAAGATAGATACAACCTTTGACAGCACATCTGCGAACCGGAGAAACTGAATCCCCCACTTGGGCCTCCACCACCTCAATCCTCCATCTCACGATAGCAAGCTCACTAGTAAAAGGAAAGCTTGGGAAGAACACAAAAGTGCTCCAAAGGGACAAAGGGATGTAGACTCAAGTATAAATTCCGGCAAAAATGGACTATATTTTCATTGCTTTCAATCTCTCTATATGCCTTCAATGTACCAAGGGGTTCCTTATATAGCTTCACAAGGGATAATGAAGGGTTGAATCCAAGTGATCTCAAGGAATATGGAAGGCCAAGAGTCGAATGAGTCAGATCCATGTCAAGGAAAACTCCAAAAGGATTTGGATTATGCACACATCCCAATGTACGCGGTTATAGGGGTCAAACCCGCGTATGTACGCGGTTATTGGGTAAAAAGCTGTGTATATCATTTTTCATATAGTTTTAGGGATGATCAAGGAAACATCAAAGGATAAAAGATGGTCCATGGGGTCTAAAGTGTCTGCAGCGGGACAGGGGAAGGCCATACAAAGTGTGATTCACCTGGAGTGGTGAAATACGCTATAACAGATGCCCCCTAATGTGTGAGGTCAGAGGGGTCATACTATGGCCAAAATACATTATAAGTCCATCCCAGAAGTGGAGTGATGAAGGATCCCAAATGGAAGACCAGCCACCCAATCAGCATAGTACAATGATACAACTTTGCATATAACTGCAAGTACATATAGCAGTCACGGATACATAAGAGTACAATGGCCATGAATAGGCATAATTCATGATATCACATATGTGGTCATCGCCACGTACAATATACATAGATCAGAATCTCCATGATGAATATATATAAAGGACCATGATCTTGAAAATGGATGAAGATATACAATAGATCAAGATCTCCATAGTGGCTGGACATATCTGACATACACTGGAATGAAGTCACGAGAGCTGAAATCTCATGAACACTGGCATGATCAAGGAGGTAGCATATAAGAGATGCCACCAGTCTGGAAGGTCTTCTACACAAACCTCTATGAGTACATGTCCTACTATGTGAATAGAGGTGTCGAGGTCAAACATAGTAGTCCATCGTCTGATTACCAGTCATTGATGTATACCGTTAATAGACGCGATATTACCCACTGATAATTAAAATGGGAATCAAGGTACTAGAGTGCAAACTAACAAGTGTGAATAGATGTGTTGAGGTTGAACACTTGAGAGAATCCATCGATTAGGGGACATTGATGTATTCCCAAGAAACTATCGATGGCGAGAGAACCTGCCACTGATGACTGCAAGTCTCAAGGCACTCAAAAGGACTCTAGATTCCAATCTCAGAATAAATGATCTGAAGTCGATGGGATGAAATCCGCTGGAAGGAGGGAATTAAGGCATCCCCCATCATCCAACACGAGGTACTCAGCAAAGCTGTATAATGTGGAAGGACTCGATCATAAGGTGCACGAACTAGTAACTGTACTGGGAATGGCTGACATGCAAAGTCAAGATAACTGAGGAATGGCCGACACAGGTTTCAAATTCCTTCGAAGAAGAGCATAATGGCATATGGTGACTGAAAGAAGGCAGCATAGAATCGATATACAAACTGGGACATCTCTGTGACACAGGAGGCATCAACAGAGGCTCCATAGGGACTGGAAGCTTAACCAGTCGGTGGAGATAAAATCAGATAAACGAGTACAGCTCCTAAGTCAAACTATAACCCAACCAATGGATGTGATATACAGTGCTCTGTTCGAAGGCGACACAACTCGACAACTGCCAAAGATAACATCTTTCCTTGTCCGGATTTTTGGTTTTTTTATTTTTTTGGACTTTTTCAGTTATTTGAAAAGCTTGAAAAAATAATAAACTAGCTTTATAGTTACAAACTAGGAGGAGACAAGTGTCATCGGGGAAAAAAAACTAGTTCCAAGCAGTGGAACATACCTATGCTCAATGCAAGGATACATGTGTAGGATATCGACACTCGGGGGAAAATCCCCTCCCGGTAAAAAGGGAAATCAAGCTGTGAAGGATATATAAAATGGCTCTGCATGGCTAGACATGAGACAAGCTCGGGCTATATGGATGAAACGCAATGTTAGGGGAGCCTTCATAAAGCTCAATAAAGCAGGCAAAGCTCATGATAATGCATTCACAACTTGACATAGGGGGAGTCCAGAGGGAAACATGGTAGCATAAGATCAAGAGGAGTATGAGGCTCTTGCAAAATGTCATGGAAATACTATACAACGGACTCTCGGACCTAAGAGAGGACTCATGGCATGGGCACCAAATGCAAAGGAGAGCTAACTAGGACACCCATGTATAGGAAATCTCTACCATTCACATAGTACCACTTCTAACAGTAGCATGAAGGTTCCGTGATACCCTGGAATGGGTTCGTACCTAAGGTTAAGATGGAATGGTCATAAGGCAATGCATAAGTGCAAGCGGATGTGAAATCCTAACCTATATGCCCATTCAGACATAATACTTGTGATAGGAACGAACGGGTCAAAACCTCGGAGAGAGTGTACAAAAATTGGATCCTACATGACAACCATATTAGTCCAAAACAACCCAAAATAGTCAATAAAGAATCCAAACTATAGGATATAGGGAGGAATGATCATGACAACAGCACCCAAAGGAAACAATCCGGTGAACGATGAGACATAAAAAGGAAACTAAGGTGTAGACCCAACGTTCACACATACACTACCACCCCAGTGAGGGTGACCACTGGTGTAAAGACCGAGCGAAGGGAAAACAAATCCTCCACAAATGGAGTAGAGGATGGAAGATGACCATTCCCAAATATATGAGCACGGTAAGGGGCTGTGATGCCCCCAAGTCTGACACCAGGGTCCGTACTAGGACCAAGATGGGTGACATGATACCAGGCATGCCGAAAATAAAAGGACCCAAACTCAAGAGAGCATAAATATACTCAAGAAACCGCGATCCCAAAGGCCAACTAGCACACAAAGAGCACACTCCTAAGAAAATCTACATCCAAAATACAAGCAAACCAAGGGGAGGATATGTGAGCTCCCGAATGCAGTAGGTATGTCTCGCCTAGGAGAGGCTCGAAACTCCCATACACTACAAGCGGAGGTATGTAACCAATTATAGTGGCCCTCAGCTTCAACGCATATAGCGACTGTGCCAGGACACCTGCAGAATAACCTCTACAAAGTACCCTCTCAATATCCTAGGTAAGGTCACTAAGGTCACCTCAATATAATCAAAGCTCAGGTGGACAGTCGCATGAAGGATTGACCGTATGACCAGGGTATAAAAGACCGAAACTCTCAAAAGAGCCCCCAGATACGAATACAATCCTGGAAATATCTCCGGTGCTACTCAGTTATGACTAGGGGTCATCCTAATCAATAACCACTCAAACTGCCTCGTGCTTAACTCCCGTTTGAGAGGAGGATCCTGAGAATGATGGTTATACCAAGGATTTCACACACTCCCCTGGACAGACACCTAGATGTTGTTGTTTAGTGATCTTGGAGAATTGACTTACAATGAACTATTCCAAGATCCTAAAACCTAAGCTTGTTGGTGCACCCTAAAAAAGAAAAGAGTGTAATTCATTTTAATTTAGCGTTGATTTTAGTTGGATGTAATTACTCAAAGGGAAATGGCCGTGCAACTAGTGAAGTTATGACTCAGCAGTGAAGTAAATATGCACACCATAACAAACAATGCTAAGTGCAATATTTGTCAAATGAAAAATAGGGTATGCCACTACATGAGATGCATAAATATATATTCCTTTCCGAATGCCAATGCAATCCTTCCTATATGAAAGCCTAAAAACGACTCTCATCCAAGCAATCCAATGCAAGTACCTCCTCAAATCCATATCTAAGATGCAACTAAGAGTGCAACTACTTTGTATTTTTCAATATAAAAGAATGAAAATTGCAATAAAAATCATCTAAAACTCTCAGTCTCTGCAGCAAGTATAAAAGACAAGCCCAACAAGACGCCAAGACAAAAAGAGTAATGCACTAATGGCAAAACAAAAAGTAAAAAATGACTAAAACTACTTTCAATGAAAATTCAATGAAAAAGCGGTCTCTGGTCACAAAAGAAGCATCCAACAGACAACATCAGACCCAAGGAAGACCCAACCACTCTCACAACCCACCCAGCAACTTCCCACAACATCAAACTCACCAAAAGGGAGGATGTACGCGATTGTTTAAAGAACAACTGTGTATGTACGTGACTTTTGGCCAAAAATCCGCTTATGTACGCGACTTTTAGCCAAAAACCCGCGTATACAGAGAAGGCAGTGGTAAAAGCAGGCCAAGGCCAAACCAATAAAGGGGAGTGTCAAAGGACAAACACATATAAAATGCAACACAGAAACAGGGAGAAACCAAGAGCAAGTCAATAATATCAAGCCCATTGTGCCCCCAACCCCAAAGAAAAACAAGGAACATCCCCAGCAGAGTCGCCAATTCTATTACGGAGAGAAATTCCTATGGCTTGGGGTACCACAAAAGACAGCTTTGACTCCAGAAATCAATCTTTCCCAATATGCAATAGAAATAAAATGTCTAACACTAAAGGATCAGACCTTGTACCTTATTCCGAACGGTTGAAGTAGATCCCCGTTGAGATTTCCAATCTTCATCTTGAATTGATATAATACTTCCTCAACAACAAGTAAACAATACAAGCATACTATATATCATGGTGTTAGATCTATTCTAGCATATATAATAAATAATGTAAAAGCATTTGACATATTCCAATGGATACAATATTCAATCAAATACACATCATTGGATAGGAAAAGATAGTTCTTATTAATATAAATCAGAGATTACAAGATAGATACAACCTCTGACGGCTAGTCTGTGAATCAGAGAAATTGAATACCCCACTTGGGCCTCCACCACCTCAATCCTCCATCTCACGGTAGCAAGCTCACTAGCAAAAGGAAATCTTGGGAAGAACACAAAAGTGCTCCAAAGGGACAAAGGGATGCAGACTCAAGTATAAATTCCGGCAACAATGGACTATAGTTTCGTTGCTTTCAATCTCTCTATATGCCTTCAATGTACCAAGGGGTTCCTTATATAGCTTCACAAGGGATAATGAAGGGTCAAATCCGAGCGATCTCAAGGCATATGGAAGGCCAGGAGTCGAATGAGTCAGATCCATGTCAAGGAAAACTCCAAAAAGATTTGGATTATGCACACATCCTGATGTACGTGGTTATAGGGGTCAAACCCGCGTATGTACGTGGTTATCGGGTAAAAATCCGCGTATATCATTTTTCATATAGTTTTAGGGATGATCAAGGAAACATCAAAGGATAAAAGATGGTCCATGGGGTCTAAAGAGTCTGTAGCGAGACAGGGGAAGGCCATACAAAGTGTGATTCACCTGGAGTGGTGAAATATGCTATAACAAGAGCCAACAACAAGTCCTTTCTCTACGAAGGAAAAGTCTGAAGCACTTCTAATGCAAACATCATATAAGGAGTCTTTCCCATATCCTTGATAATTGAATAGTTCTAGGTGAATATAGCATTAGGATTGTGCCTTGAGTGCTTCAAGACTCCCTTAGGAATGCAAGGTAGAACTTCAGGATTATCCGTAGGATTTTCAATTCGCAAAGGGCCTTCTGGAGGAGCAGGTTCTTACCCAATGTCTGGTTGTGATGTACCATAGTATTTCTCATGTGTCACAACACTAGTAGCTTTCACCATGTTGATGCAACTATGGTCACTAGTGGCATCTAATGGATTTTGAGTTCCACTAGACACCTTACCAGGATCCATGGTCCTTAAGTTTATATTTTGATTATTTGGTAAAGGATTTATAAACATAGTTGGGCCCTATGCTATGAACTTTGAGGCAGCTTCCATATGAGGGCACAAGTGAGTGAGCTGATCATCCCGCACAACTTGCAAGGAAATTTTACCTTCCGCTTAGGCTTCTTTTCCCCGCCAACATTATTTTTGTTCTTGTCATTAGTCTCATTATCGTTTTTATTCCCACCTTTTTATTTTTCTTTTTTCTTTTTATTCCTTCCAGGTTGTTGGTTACCTTTCAGGTTTGATGATTGCACCCAAAGTACATCCACTGACTGAGTAGGAAGAGATGAATCCATATCTTTTCTTGATGCAGACTAGTTAAGTGATAACTAGATCACTTGTTTTGTAACTAAATCTCCAGGTTTGGTACTTGTGGAGCCAATAATACCATCGGCATGTGGCCCAGGTTTAAACTTTGGGTCAAAATTGGAACATGGAGCATTTGGTATGATCTCATAAAGGAGCCTAGACTAAGCATAAATCAAGTCCAACTACTGGGCCCTAAAAATAGCTTGGTCCTCATTTTTCACTTTGCATGTGGAAACATCCTTTGCGATATAGGGTAACAATGACTTGAGGAACCACTCTAGAATAAATCTGGTGGTATAAAGGTTTTAATCATCCTCTTTTGTCTATGCCACTCTTGAATTTGATCCGAAATGTGCGTGGCTTTGTCTTGTTGAAATGTCAACAAGAGTTTGGAACCGGTGTCGTAACACATGGGTAGCTGGAAGTGGTTAAGAAAAGTCATAACAAGGTCATTGCATGAATAATATGTGCCCCTAGGTAATTCTATATACCATTTTGTGGCATGACCCATGAGGGTGCATTGAAATAGTCTCAAATGAATAGAATCATCATTCAAGGAGTTCGAAGAGCACCAAATATGGAAGGTCATGACGTGCTCACTAGGATCTCCACCAGATTTACCTTCAAATTTTGGAATGTCCAAAGGAATTTTTGAGAGAACCGGTGGTCATGTCGGGTTATGAGATACAAGATCCTTTTTCAATCTTGAAAAATGGGGTAGATTCAAATTCATAAGGAAAGTGAGCCTAGGTTGAGCCGGTTGGTTCCATGCTCCCTGATAGGACTGGTTCGCATAAGGCCGATTGCTATATACACCATGGCCTTGGCTAGTGGGATAGTAACCTTCTCCCATTTGAACCATATAGGTTTTCATGTAAGGATTGTGATTTGGAGTACCTTGAGGATGGGGTGCTACAAATCCATAATTAGGTGACTGATATGTGGGTTGATACCTATACCCATAAGGTGTGTATATTTTTCCGTAAGATGGTCTGTAAGAAGGTCCATAAGAGGCTTCATAAACTGGATAATGGTATGGCCCATGGGAAGGTCCATAAGATGTTCAATAGGAAGGTATATGTCATGTTGAAACATAAGGATTCACATGGCCCTGTGACACTATGGTGTTAGTAGAAGTAGAACGGACATGGCTAGTAGATGAACTCCAACCAGAAGGCCCACTAGATTTAGGAAGAGGATGCATCGTCAAAAATCATTTGAACGGATTGGTGTTGAAGACAATGGAATATGTTAAGGAATATAACTCATGCCCCCAATATTCACATGTCTAGATTATGTTCCCTAAATGGAAATAGTAGTGCTAGGCCTAGGATGTGTGTGTGAAGGAACCTCCATCGTAGGGATGGAAGGTGTAAGGTGACTAGTGCCAAAAAACCTCTCCACATGGAAAGGAATTGAAGTTATACTAGGTGTAGTACCAGGGGCAACTCCCAATTTGACATGGGGTACCGAAAGGATATCAGGCACATCAGCCATGCAATACCAAATGGTAGCTAGTGCTCGTGGGTGCATGGTGAGTCTCATCACCTAAAATCCAATACTGATGATGTGTGTGCATGTGGTCTGTGTACAGTGAAAGATCTTGATATGACGGTCCAGTCAAATGACGAACAAACCCTAACAGAGTCCCATATGTGCTCAGGGATTCAACTTCCCACAAGGAGCGAGATCAAGTGGGCTGCTTCGGAATCTGCCAACTCATGATCACCCATGGTGTTTGAGTCAAAGTGAGAATAATTCCACCCATAATTTCTGGTTCTCTCTCCCTAAGGAGGAGGAGAGGTAGAAGGAGGAAGCCCTACTAAACGATGAGAACAGCGAGGTTTCGCACCCAGATCTAGAATGTCTCTAAAAAAAGAAAATAATCAATCTATTTACGAAACCCTAAGCAATATAGCGTGCACAGAGAATACACCTAAGAAAATATAAATCCAACTCACAAGCAAACCAAGGGTAGGATAAGTAAGCTCCTAAATGAAGCAGGTATGTCTCTCCTAGGAGAGGCTTGAGACTCCCATACACAACAAGAGGAGTTTCGTAACCAATTATAGTGGCCCTCAGCTTCAACACATATAGTGATTGTGTTGTCCGACCCCTACCTGGCCAAGACACCTGTAGAATAACATCTACAAATACCCCCTCGATAACCTAGGTAATCCAACTAAGGTCACCTCCACATAACCAATGCCCATGCGGATATTCATACGCAGGATCGAACATGTGGGCAGGGTAGCAAAGCCCAAAACCTAAAATCACAAACCGGTACCCCAAGGGTGCATCGACCATACCTCAAAGGCCCCCAGATACGAATACAATCTTGGAAATATCTCTGTTGCTGACAGAAAGTGGCCAGGGGTCATGCCAATCATAATCGCATGCACTACCTTGTGCTTAACCCCTATGTAAGAGGAGCGTCTTGAGAAACACTAATTATACCAAGGGTTTCACACTCTCACCTGGACAAACACCTACTTGTTTTTTTTAGTGGTATTGGAGAATTAACTCACAATGAACTATTCCAAGGCCCTAAAACCTATTATTTTTTATGCATCCTATACAAGAAAAGAGAGTAATTCATTTTATTTAAGAATTTATTTTAGATGGTTGTGATTACTCAAAGGGGAAATGGTCATGCAACTAATGAAGTTATGACTCATAAGTGAAGTAAATATGCACACCAAACAAGCAATGGCAAGTGCAATGTGTAGAATGAAGAACAGGGTATGCCACTACATGAGGTGCAATATTTTTCCTTCAAATGTAAGTGCAATCATTCCTATATGAATATCTAACTATAATAATAGTAAGAAAACCTAATGCAAGTATTGTGCCAATGCAAAATGGAAGAGATGCATAAATATGCAAAAGCAAAAAATATTTTTGTATTTTTTGCAATAAATGAGATATGAAAACAAATAAATTACTCTACAACCCCCAGACCATGCAACCGCTCACAAACAATAGCCAAACAAGGAACTAAGATAAAAGAGACCTAATGCGCTAATCTCAAAACAAAAAATTGCTAAATGGATGATAAGAACAAAGCTTAAAAATAAACTCAAAGAAGTCTTTGGTTAGAAACCAAGAGTCTATGTAGACACCATAAGCATCCAAGAAGACTCAAAAATCATCAAAACCCACCCAACAATACTTAATCCTCCAACTAAAGCTCAAAATCAAAGCATACGTGACTGTTCTCAGTAAAAGTGCGTACATACGTGACTGTTTAAGGAAAACCTGCGTGTATACGTGACTGTGAATGCAAAACCCACACATAGGAAGAAAAAGGTAGAAAAATAGGGCAAACATACATGCTAAGATAAAATTTACTTCTTTGGGACCATACTGGGCAAACATTCCCCCAAAATCGACACATAAACAGATAAATCAAGAGAAATTCAAGTACATTGAATACCAAAACCCCAAAGAAAAACAAATAAGAACTCTCCCGAGTGGAGTCGCCAATTCTATTATAGAGAGAAACTTCCTATGGCTTAGGGGTACCACAAAAGACAACTTGACACCAAAAAATAATCTTTCCCAATATGCAACAGAAACCAAACATCTAACACTAAGGGATATTGAATCATACCTTGTTCCAGACGGTTGAAGTAGATCCCAGTTAAGCTTTTCCAATTCACGCTTGCGTTAGCAATTCTCTCTCAACAACAGCAAACAAGACAAGCATGCTCTATAATAATGTGTTAGAACTACTCTATAATATATATTCAACAATGTATAAGAAGTTAAATACATCCATGGATACAATATTCATATTCAAATGCACATTAATTGGACAGGAAAAGATATTTCTATTAATAAAATCAGAGATGACAATAGTGGCAACCTCTTTCGGCACGTCTAAGAATCGGAGAAACTGAGTCCTCCCCTGGGCCTCCACCACCTCAATCCTCCATCTCTCAATAGCAAGCTCACAAAGCAAAGGAAATATTGTGAAGAACACAAAGTTCTCCAATGGGACAAAGGGATGCAGACTCAAGTATAAGCAAACTGAGGCAACGATGGACTATAGTTTATTTTCTCTTCAATTCCTTCCCCTCAATGTATCCAATGGGTTCCTTATATAGCACTCCAAAATGGTAATGGAGGGTCAAATCTGAGCGATCTTAAGTCATATTGAAGGCCAAGAGTCAGGATATTCAGACTCATATGAGGAAAATTTGAAAAATGTTTGGACTTATGCACACATCCCGATGTACGTAGGTTTGAGGTCAAAAGTCACATGTACACGCAAGTATGGATTTTATAGGGATGATCTTGGAACATCAAAGGATAATATAAGTCCATGGGGTCTAAAGATTCTGTAGAGGGATGGGGAAGGCCATAAATATGTGATCAACCATGTGTGGTAAAATCAGCTATAACATGTATCTATTATATCTTATGCATTTTTGTTGTACTTGTTATTATTTCAGATAAATATCCCAGATAATCTAATCAAATATTAAGAAAATATAACATATGTTAGGTGATTATAGGACAATAGGATCAAATTCATATTCGACCGCACAAAATCCCTCTCAGGGAAGGATTTAAATCTGGAGCATTGATTGCTTAGCACTTTCTATAATTTTGTAAAAAAATTTATAAGTTGTTGGTATGTACTTGCAAAGATGTAGTGTATCTATGAAACACTACTTAATGGAATTTTCAATTATAATGAAAAATATTTAGATGATTTGTTTAAATTATTTTTTATTTCTAAAGCATATTGTGTCATGACGAAATACTTATCCTCATTAGCAACAACAATTATGAGCAGCCTAACATTTCCATGTTAATGAGCTGTTTCAAATCACTATTTTGAATATAAATATAGAGGGTCAAATGTTATATTATCATTTTCTATGAGATGATCCAAATGTTATTATATTATCATTTAATATTATCTGGTAAGTCTGTACTAAGTAACCCACTACTAATTCATTTAATCAGAACAACTATTTGGCAGCCACATTCCCTACCCAGCATAACATAAGGAGAATTATCCCTTCTCTGCTCAAAAATCCCTCTCTCTAGTTGTTTTAAATGTGGACATAGAAAGGTCAAAGCTATTGTCCATTAACTCTAGCATAATATTTTTGGGACATAACCACAATGGAGCATTCAAAACTCCTTATGGATTGGGCCAACGACAAGTGCGAAATTGAGAATTTTGTGCTAATTCCATTTAAGAAAATATTTATTGAGGAAAAAAGGAAATTTCCAAAACCACATTCTCACACATTAACAAAGAATTCAAATCTGAATCCAACATGTTATTTAAATAATCCTTTACTTTGTAGTTTTCAATAACTTTTTTTGAGTAGTAATACATGGGTAATGAAATCCATCCATAGAAAAAAGAAAAGTTAAATATACAAATGGTCATTCTACTAATTCGCTCTATACATTTAAAAAATAGAAAGGTATCTATTTTTGTCAAGGCCTAAAAATGGATTTTTGTTTGTATTTTTTCTAGTTCTTTAATGCACAAAAAGATGCATTAAATGACTAAGGAAGACTTTGATAACTAGACATAGAATCAGTTGAAGAACCATTTTGACGTGTTGTTTTAGATGAAAAGTATATTGTATTTTGTCACACAAAAAGTGTCATGAAGACATACCAATGTATCTTCTATCTTCATATCTAACATGAAAAAACAACATATAATGGAACATAATGTTTTATTCACATATGAATGGTCATTCTAAGGCACTCAACCAGACATTGGTTCAATTTTTTATAATGTATAACTATAAGCATCATTTGATTTGGGTTGAAATCCTACCACAAATATTGTATTGTTATAATTAGCTGGTATTTGGTACATACATCAACACATGTGTCTACATTTTAAACCGTTTTGCAACTTTTTCATTAGACAAAATTTGCATATTGCACCACACTTTTTCTAATGAAATAAAATAAATAAGGTCACAATCTGAATGTATTCTAAGTTTCAAACATATAAGCTAATGAGGAAGACCTCTAGGAAAAATTTATAAAGCACTATTGAGGTTGCACTGTTAATCTTTCAAATGAACAAGGGGAAGGTGATATATTGTGAAACCAACCCCTCCAAAGATGTATCTATCAACAATATCCATTAAGAATGAACCATGAAATAATGTGAAACCCTAAACAATAAAAGATAGAAAAAACCTTTCAATACATCAATAAGATCTTTTTATTGAACAATGATAACATGCTGAAAATTATACATGGCACTGTTGCAGCTACAACATTTTCCCAAAATTCCAAAAAATTTCAGGACCCTCCTTTGCTTCGATTAGTTTGATTTTCTTCTTTGATTTGTTCTAATTATTTTCTAGAAAAATTTCTAATGCTTGGATTGATCTCCCATTTGTTTTAGATTTTCCCTTAATGCTTGAAACTGTTTGATCAAACTTGATTGTTGCCTTTGGATAGAGTCTCAGCTTGTTTGATCGGTTTGTTGCTCAATCAAATCAATTGTTGTTGTCGGTTTCAAAAGCGCATCCATTGGCATCCCGCCTATCTGCTGCCGGCCTGCAATCAAGAAGCAGCGAGGAACCTGTTGTGGCTGCAACTATTTCCCCAAATTTCTTAAATTTTGGGCCCCTCCTCATGATTTAGCGTTACTTTTAATCGTTGGATCATTTGAACTTTGTGGTCGTACTTCAATTTTGGATGATGTTAGAGGATTAACTCTCGGCCTATTTTCGGAGGTTGCCTACGTTTGAATTTTGCGTTTAGTTGCAGATGTGAGTTTGGTTTGTTAGCTGAGGATGAATCGAACTTTATTATTCTTTGGAAAGCCACTGTTGCGGAAGTAAAACAGGTTTAACGTCGCTGAGTTTTAAAGCTGTCTAAGCACTTAATTTTTCTATTGATTGGGCATCAATTTTGTTTGATCGAAATCCATAGTCTTTCTTTTTCCACCGTTGTGGCTCCCAAATCATTTCTCCACCCGAAGCGTGAAGCGTTCCGATCGCCGATACGTATTGGTCTTTTGATCGCTTTCCTATATCTTTTCTTCTTCTGCCGTTGCGGCTAGGAAAGCCATTTAGCGTCCGATGTAAAATGTCTTCCAACTTCCGATTGAGAGTCTTCCTATCCTCTGGTCTCGTGTCCCTAACCTTTTCGCTTCCACCGTTGTGGCTCCCAAATCAAGTAGCCATCCGAAGTAAAAAGCGCTTCGCTGCTGATGCGTGTTGACTTTTTCGTTGCATGCCCATAGTTGTGCCCCTTCCGCCGTTGCGGCTGGGAAAACCATTTGGCTTCCGATGTCATTATCCTTCCGATTTGTGATTGAGTTTTCCCGCCCTCCTGTCGCATGCCTATAGCCTTTACTCTTCCACCGTTGCGGCTGGGCAGAGCTTTTGCTTCCGATGTCGGTTTCCTCCCGTTTTCCGCAGTTGGTGTTTTTATCACGAGCCGGTAGGAGGACGAGGTAGTGTTGTCGGCATTTGTAAAATGATGATGGCGCACCTGGTCTTTTCTTGTGGATTAGCTATTTCAGTAATATAATTTGTTGCTTTTTTTTGGAACGCAAATCCAATGAATGATGCATTTTGGTTTATTTGCAGGTGGACTCAAGGGATTGGTCAGACTACCAAGGCGCGAAGGTGTAGTTGGACATTGTAAATCAAATCGAAACCGGTAGGGTTGCAAGGGAGACAAGCGAAGGAAAAGACAAAATCGAAAGCAACAAAATACACAGATCTGAAAAGTCCGTCAGTTACTCAGCAGATAATGAGCTTGCGCAGAAAAGATGAAAAGGAGGAATATGAAACGCTCGAAGAACCGAAGAGACGTTTGGGGGGGGAACCCAAGCGGTCTACTGATTTTGTTTAAATATTTGAAAGTTAGAAGTTTCTAGGACTTTTTCCCAGTTAGATTTGTGAAGACATATTGTAAGAAGAACTATTTCCTTTTGCAATAGATAATTACAGTTTTCCTGTTGGAGAAAGCTTGGTGGAATATTCAAATGTTGTGCTATGGATTTGTTGAAGAGGAACTATTTCATTTTCAGCTTTGTGTCCATTAACTATGAGACCGTTCTAACTCTTTGAACCTATGTTCTTGTATGAATGTTCTCCGGTTTATTTTATGAATATTTCCACTATGATTAATGAATGTTGTTCATAAACAATTGGCTATCTGGTTGTTCAAATATCTTTTAATGTTCATGCGTTTTGGAAAAAGTATCAGCTATCTGTGATTTTTCATAATGCATGTACAAATTACATTACTCATTAATGAATGATAACTTTTCTCCCTAGGGATAGGTTATGTAGTTAGTTGTAATTTCTTGTTGTGTGTGATTTAGATGCGAGAGAGTTTAAGACGAGAGGTGAGAACCTGCGCATCACATTGTGACCGCTCCTCGTATTCTACATCAATCTGCATGTTAAATAAGCACTTGCATATCATACTTAAGTCAAAAAATACAAAAATATACATGGTGGACCGGGCCGCAACCGGTAAAACCTTTTGTTTTTGTTACTTGACCTACAGTAGCCGGACCGCAAACCGGACGGATTCCCTACACCAAACAGTCACGGGCTAGTTGGGAACGTTAACTGGGGAGAATCCCTTTTTGTTATTGCCTGTGAATTTCCAGGCCTCAACAGTTTTGGTGCTATAAGGAGGGCCCCCAGTGCATGGCTGGCCGTGGAAACATATTTTCCCAAGATTATACCACCAGCAGATATTTGGAAGCTTTTGACTTAACCCAAGTACATACAAGTTCTGGTTCTACCTATGAAGCAAGTAAACCCAGTTTCATCTTACGATTTTCCTAACTCAAACTCCTGTCTGTTCACCTTGTTCATGGGTGGTGTAAATGTGAATCAACCCAACCCTCTACTAGCTTGGAGAGCTAGATCACCTTTAAACCTCACACCTCCTTTGCATAACCTAGCTCAAGATTTTGACAAGCTGCTGCCTAAGTTTGACCCCGAGGAAAGGATTGCTATAGATGACCACTTGCAAAGTTTCTATTTAGCAGTAGAAGGGTTAAGGGATGGGGAGTATGAAGATGTGGTATGTAGATTATTCCCCTATACCCTTAAAGAAGCAACAGCATCCTGGTATTTTAATTTTCTGGTAAACTCTATTCCTGATTGGGACACTTTTGAAAGAATGTTCAGAAGGAAGTGCACAACCCAAAAGACACATGCATCACTGATGAAAGGTCTTGGTTTGTTAAAAAAAGAGAAGAATGAGAGGGTGAATCATTTTACTCAAAGGTTTATAATATACCTAAAGAATTTTTCTGTAGCTAATAGGCCTTCTGATAAAGTTTTGATTGAATATTATACTTCAGCTTTAGGGCCTGATTTGGCCATGTTCGCTAAAATGAAAGCCAAGCCTACATTGTCAGAAACTTATGAAGAGGCTGAAAGGGTAGAAGTTGAAAAAGAGAGCGTAGAAGATTATTCTGAGCCTAAGGAGGAGAAGTCACGTGACCTTGAAGGAATGTTAAGAATGATGTAGAAACTATCTAACAGGGTGATAGATTTGAAAAAAGAAAGGGAAGTTTAGAGAACTTACGAACCATACCATCCAGAAAGAGAAGATAGCAGCCAATGGAAAATCCCCCCCCGAAATTTAGCATCAATGAACATAACAGAAGTAGGGAGGGATAATTTTTGCACTTTTCACCAACAACCTCATTCTGAAAAGAAGTGTCCTCAATGGTTAAATTCGATGACATTGGTGATGAACAAGCTACTGGACTCTAAATTAACTAAAGACAATAGTAAAGAAGAAGAGAAAAACCAGACCATAGAAAAACAAGATGATCATACCATGTTCTTATGGAATGGTGCCTCGCTTTTCAACATAGAAGAGAAGGCTCCTAAGCCTAAATTCCCACCAATAGCCACAAAAGGTATGGACTTAGCAATTAAAGACAATACAATAATTTCAAATATTAAAAAATTGCAAGAGAATGTCAAGAGATAGATAGATGTGAATGTTAAAAATGACACACCTAAAGTCACTGCTGTCAACCAGGAAGTAGAGCCAATTAACGAGCCTGTCAAACAGGTAGGTGTTAATGAGGGAAACACTGAAGAAACTAAATAGCTTAAAAAGGATATACCCACTCAAAACCAACCAGGAGAAGGAGACATAGAACCAGGTTGGGAAGAAAAAACTAACACCCCGCCTTTTCTTTTGACCCTAGAAATGCTGAATCATAATGTGCATAATTGCTTGGTAGATTCTGGATTAGCGGTGAATGTTATGCCACTGGAGGTTTGCAAAAATATTAATGGACAGCCAGAGTCCACATTTTGTGAGGTAACGCAATTAGACAGCACATGTGTCAAAGTAGTGGGAGAAATGAAAAATGTCCTCATTCACTTGTCTGCAAATAACAAGATTTGTCAATTTATTGACATTACTGTGGCTGACATACCTAGTGGATATGGGCTTATTCTCAACAGAGATTGGTCTGCCAGGTTAAAAGGCTATTTTGCTTCAGATTGGTCTCATTTACTGTTGCTTCTCATGGGTACCCCAAATAAGATTAAGATTTTGAGAGAGCCTTACATGAAGCATATTGTCACTAAGCTAGGGGAAAGTAATGAATCTGCTAAGTCTGTCCTGGGAAATTATCTAACCGAGCTTAAGCTAAGACATCATACATCAAAAAGGGCCAGTTCTATGATTGACACTCAGCCTGAGCTCCTTCAACTTCCTCAGGCTGAAAAGGATGACTATTGGATAGTAGACATGTGTTCAATTTCAAAAATAGCATAGCTAGACCATGGATAGATTTTCAGCCTACACTGCAGCCTAGCCCTTTAACTCGTTGGACTGAAGATTTTTTAAGGGCGGGCCCACATTTTCTTTTCATTTTGTACATAAATAAATTGATTTGTTTTCTTTAACGCTTGATGTTATTTTCTTTGTTTATTGATTTGAGGCTGTTTTCTTTTGATTTACTTCTTTGATATTGTTTTCTTTTAAGTTTAATGCTTGGTTGCTATTTCTTTGGTTTTGAATAAAGAGGCAAACATTGGTTGCAATGGAAACATCAGGGTTCTTGATTAACTGAAATCTTGAGCAAAAGACTGTGTTTTGAAACATTGAATGTCTTCTAGTAGCAGCGTTCCTAATTGGCCATGCATTCATTGAAGTTCTACTTAACCCCTGTAAATAACTCAGAAGTAACATGTCTAGAATACTATTTCAAGGCTCCATCTATTTCACATATAAGATGTCCGAAGGAGTGAAAGTAGAGGACCCACGGAAAGGAAGCAAAGTAGACAGTACATCATATATAAATGATCCCATGCCATAATTTCAGAAAAGCTAAAAGTTATCAAGAGTCAAAACTCCTAAAAAAAGAAACAATACTTATCAAAGCAAAGCTTGAAAAGCATGAATCTCAAAATTGCCAAAGTTCCTCTCCATCCATGAGATGAAAAGCTAATTCTTCTCTCACACAAAAGGGAACTATGGGATAGAGGAGCCTAAATAAAATTCAGAAAGAAAGGTAGATGGAGGACTCACAAGAACTAAAGTTCAAATAGCACAAAAGTGCAGTTGGCATGGGAATGAGGAACAAATGGATAATGTTGTTTATTATATGTTACAATCCTATGGAGTTCAAGCTTGAAACTACCTAAGGACAAAGGTAAAATGAATCTCACTTATTTGGCCTCAAAAGAGTTATTCAGACTTGCAAATATTTCTGATGTTACCATCTCCCAAAGAATGGACTACTTTTCAATGATTTAAATGCCTAGGTTGGCTAGCCTAGGGATACAAACATCTAGAAGATTTCAACTTTTATTCAGACGGTCTTGCACTAGGAAGAAGTTAAGTTAGAAATATAGGGTTCACCAGGTAGTCACCAATTGTTGCAGCTACAACATTTTCCCAAAATTCCAAAAAATTTCAGGACCCTCCTTTGCTTCAATTAGTTTGATTTTCTTCTTTGATTTGTTCTAATGATTTTCTAGAAAGATTTCTGATGCTTGGATTGATCTCCCATTTGTTTTATATTTTCCTTTAATGCTTGAAACTGTTTGATCAAACTTGATTTTTGCCTTTGGATACAGTCTCACCTTGTTTGCTCAGTTTGTTGCTCAATCAAATCAATTGTTGTTGTCGATTTCAAAAGCACATCCATTGGCATCCCGCCTGTCTGCTGCTAGCCTGCAATCAAGAAACAGTGAGGAACCTATTGCGGCTGCAACTATTTCCCAAAATTTCTTAAATTTTGGGCCCCTCCTCATGATTTGGCGTTACTTTTAATCATTGGATTGTTTGAACTTTGTGGTCATACTTCAATTTTTGATGATGTTAGAGGATTAACTCTTGGCCTGTTTTCGGAGGTTGCCTGTGTTTGAATTTTGCGTTTAGTCGTAGATGTGAGTTTGGTTTGTTAGCTGAGGATGAATCGGACTTTATTATTCTTTGGAAAGACACTGTTGCGGAAGTAAAACAGGTTTACTGTCGCTGAGTTTTAAAGCTGTCTAAGCACTTAATTTTTCTATTGATTGGGCGTCAATTTTGTTTGATCGGAAGCCGTAGTCTTTCTTTTTCCGTCGTTGCGGCTCCCAAATCATTTCTCCACCCAAAGCGTGAAGCGTTCCGATCGCTAATGCGTATTGGTCTTTTGATCACTTGCTTGTATCTTTTCTTCTTCCGCCGTTGCGGCTGGGAAATCCATTTCGCGTCCGATGTAAAATGTCTTCCAACTTCCGATTGAGAGTCTTCCCGCCCTTAGGTCTCGTGTCCCTAACCTTTTCACTTCCGCCGTTGTGGCTCCCAAATCAAGTAGCCATCCGAAGTAAAAAGCGCTCCGCTACCGATGCGTGTTGAATTTTTCGTTGCGTGCCCGTAGTTGTGCCCCTTCCACCGTTGCGGCTGGGAAAACCATTTGGCTTCTGATGTCATTATCCTTCCGATTTGCGATTGAGTTTTCCCGCCCTCCCGTCGCATGCCTATAACCTTTACTCTTCCGCTGTTGCGGCTGGGCAGGGCTTTTGCTTCCGATGTCGGTTTCCTCCCGTTTTCCGCAGTTGGTGATTTTATCACGAGCCCGTAGGAGGACGAGGTAGTGTTGTCGGCATTTGTAAAATGACGATGGCGCACCTAGTCTTTTCTTGTGGATTAGCTGTTTCAGTAATATAATTTGCTGCTTTGTTTTGGAACGCAAATCCAATGAATGATGCATTTTGGTTTATTTGCAGGTGGACTCAAGGGATTGGTCAGACTACCAAGACACGAAGGTGTAGTTGGACATTGTAAATCAAATCGAAACCAGCAGGGTCACAAGGGAGACAAGCGAAGGAAAATACAAAATCGAAAGCAAAAAAATATGCAGATCTGAAAAGTCCGTCAGTTACTCAGTAGATAATGAGCTTGCGTAGAAAAGATGAAAAGGAGGAATATGAAACACTCGAAGAACGAAAGAGCCACACGTTTGGGGGGGGAACCCAAGCGGTCTACTGAATTTGTTTAAATATTTGAAAGTTAGAAGTTACTAGGACTTTTTCCCAGTTAGATTTGTGAAGACATATTGTAAGAAGAACTATTTCCTTTTGCAATAGATAATTACAGTTTGCATGTTGGAGAAAGCTTGGTGGAATATTCAAATGTTGTGCTATGGATTTGTTGAAGAGGAACTATTTTGTTTTCAGCTTTGTGTCCATTAACTGTGAGACCGTTCTAACTCTTTGAACCTATGTTCTTGTATGAATGTTCTACGGTTTATTTTATGAAGATTTCCACTATGAGTAATGAATGTTGTTCATAAACAATTGGCTATATGGTTGTTCAAATATATTTTAATGTTCATGCGTTTTGGAAGAAGTATCAGCTATCTGTGATTTTTCATAATGCATGTACAAATTACATTACTCATTAATGAATGATAACTTTGCTCCCTAGGGATAGGTTAGGTAGTTAGTTGTAATTTCTTGCTGTGTGTGATTTAGATGCGAGAGAGTTTAAGACAAGAGGTAAGAACCTGCGCATCAGATTGTGACCGCTCCTCGTATTCTACATCAATCTACATGTTAAATAGGCACTTGCATATCATACTTAAGTCAAAAAAATACAAAAATATACACGGTGGACCGGGCCGCAACCGGTAAAACCTTTTGTTTTTGTTACTTGACCTACAGTAGCCGAACCGCAAACCGGACGGATTCCCTACACCAAACAATCACGGGCTAGTTGGGAACGTTGACTGGGGAGAATCCCTTTCTGTTGTTTCCTACGAATTTCCAGGCCTCAACAGGCACAAACTTACAAATTTACACCAAACATTACATTATGGGGGAAACATTGTTCTTTATTAAAAGAGCCACACCATGAGTGACACCAAAAAAGTTGGAACAAAAAATCATACACATATCGAAGATATGTAACAATGTACAAGCCTAAATTTTGATGAAATGGATGTTGATAACACTTCATTTTTCACACCCCCCCCTGGAGTGGACATTTCAGTGGACAGTATATCAACAAACATCCTATTTATATTTGAATGGTGGTTGATCATAAAGGAATGAAATTCAGCAGCAATGGTTCTTGCTTCTACATGAAGTGGTATTAAGTTCCTTTTTCTAACTTGTTATATTCCTTTCATTTGGTTACATATAAGTTTAGAGTTGGTGTATGCACATATGTCATTGACACTGTACATTTTGGTTGTTTTTATCCCTTCTATAAGTGCAATGTAGTAAGCCTCGTTGTTCATTGTCATCCCATGAATCTCTCTTTTTCTTTGGAAAGCATCATTCAAAAAATTATTGCGCAGGACATATTCAATGATGGCTTGTCCTAGGTTGGGATAACAAGACACTTGGATGCACAGTGTCCATTCCTGCACCATCTTGTTTGTATCAGACAAGCTGCAAAAAGAATAACTACACAAAAATAGAATAAATTCTCATGAGATGTCAATAAGTTTTTAAGATTTATCACATAGATTCAGTAGATATGTACATATGAAAGTATAGTGGAATATTTCCAAGGAAAAAAAATCCTAAGTGATAAACAATTGAATTATTTGCACATTTATAATAGAGGAGAGGATCTTAGAGATCAAACTAAACAATAGCATATGCTAATCAGTTTGTTGGGTTTGTTGATGCTTCAACCTCATATGGTGTACATAAAATAAATAAATAAAATATCAAAAATGGAATCCATATAACTCTAGATGAGAATGTGCAAATATACATTATCCAAGAAGATCAAAACATTCCGTCTTTGTTCAAAGTCAAATACCTTCTTATTGAACAATATGAATACGATAATTATAATTCTTAGGTAGTAGCTTGAATATTACCAAAAAAATGATTTAAACACTAGTGAGTAAATGAGGTAGCTTTAATTCATCTAACCCAAAATGGCTCCAAATAGCATACCTCAATTTCATTTTATTCATCTTTGAAACATCCAAAAGATTCTTCCCAAATGGGGTATTTCTGGTAGTTTGATACAAATCATTTCTGGCCCTCTTAGGGGAAAGGGTGCAAATTTGAAATGGTACCTTACAGCTATTGAACAAAATCTTGTTTTACACATAGTAATGTTTTCATACAAAATGTGCTAAGTAGACAACAAACTAACTGAGACTATCTACTTGAATAACCAATCATATACAATCATCGTTTTCTATAACTAAAATGGTATATACAACATACAAACTGAAATGCACCTGGAATGTGACCTTTGTGTCCTTGATCATTATCACATGCAATATTATGAATAGTTTCCTAGCCATTACAGCCACAGAATTGTAGAATAAATAAATGGTAATGTCTACCACCTTTCTTTATTCCTTGCCCATCATTGAGAAGAACTTTACAAGAAGACTAATACCAATATAATACCCAATACAAAATTAAACAAATCAAATCACTGATTTTTATATTTAGTTATTATGTTTTTTAGTATTTTCTTTTGAGTAGATGGTCTTGTTGTTCATAATTATGAAATAAGTTAATAAATAAATATCATTTTAATGTAAGGTAAAGTGAGTTAATAAAATAAAATAAAATTCAAAATAAAGTCTTTATAAATTACTTCATAATAATCAGAATAAAATTATACAATCAAAATTTCAATCATCAATCAAAACCATAAATTTCCATCCATAAAATTTCCATCATCAATCAAAACCATGAGTCTCCATTCAAAATTATCTCTAAATTTAAGAAAACATCCAAAATTTTATCCAAACTTAGAGAAAACATTTCCTCTATAAGCTAGTTATAAACTTATACACTTATTCTACCTTTATCGAGATTTGACTGTGGGTACTGGTACTCAGTTGGGAGATTTCACGGCATAGAATCATGTTTTATTTTCTTTACCTTTTGTCTGCTAACTCTACAAATTTCCAAAAAATGTCTTTCTCAAACCTTTTACTTTCAAATTCCAATCAAGAAATATACGCTAAGCATGCTAAAGAGTGTTGGTTGAGTAGGGATGACTAACCTAAACATTCCAAGTCTTTTAAGTGTTCAAAATACCGAATCAATGTTTTCAAGGATTTTGGAGGGTCTTAATACAGAATTGGTCATGTGAATGTAGGTTGTATTCAAACCCTAACAGAGGCGATTTTAATTACATTTAATGGATAAAAATAAGAAAGAAAAAAAAAGGTAATTTACAACAAATTGTGAATATTGTGTGTAAGCTATGTTTTACATAAGCTGGGAATCACACTGGTCTAATATTAAGCTCATATTTGTTCATGGGAAGAATGGATGGGAAAATTTTCCATTGCACCACAAAGAACCAAATTTATTTTTGCAATAAAAATGTAATTTGTTTTAAGTACTAAGATAGAATTATTAAAATTGCAAAATCAAGATTTTTAAAAAGATTGAAAGATGTTAAATTTATTTTTGTAATTATAATGTAATTTAAACAATGAAACTCATGATTTAAACAAACATTTGTTGAAAAAATATCTGAAAAATACAAAACCTTAAATGAACATCTAATTCCAGTGTATATACTTCATCATCAACCATTATGTTAACACTAAGTAGGCGTGCATTCCACAAACATGTTAGGCGTGGGGACACTAGGTTTCATTCTTTACTACATGAAGAGACACAATCATCATAATCTAGGAAACCCTATGTAAAAATTATTAATCTTGTCTATTGATCTAGGAACAAAGATTCAATCTCATCAAAGATTAATCAACAAATAACTCATGAAATGGTGTAATTGGTCTACAGGAATTGTAGCTACTCTGTATTCACATAAAGAATGAATCATTACAATTACAATGTGATGCTACAAGCATGAAAGGAGAGACAATTAGAATTCCTTAGGAGGTCATTCGAATTGAATGTGTGAGTCTAGCTTAACTGACTGTAAGCCATGGTCCACACTCAGTTAACCACTGATAAAAACCCTAATTGACTCAACTAACCCTAACTAAAGTTGGATTGGAATAAATGACTGAGTCTCAACTGAAAGTGATCAGACACATGTCACAACTCACCAACCATCAAGAGGTAGTGCTACACTGACTCCAATGAACCCCGATGAGGTTAATTGAAGTTGAACTGCACATCAGAAGTTGGTGGAGGCATCCCTGTTGACTCCAGTTCATTAAATAATCATTAAATAATATATTTAATGAGAGGAGGCACCTTAATTGACTTGTTTAACTGATTGTAACCACCATTTAGCAATTAGGTGCATTAATATCACTCATATTCTAATACTTCTAAAGCTTATAGGTTGTATGATGAAGATAACAGGAAGTTTATTGTTTTTAGAGATGTTATATTTCTTGAGTTTGAGAAATATTCCCTCACTATTGATAAATAACTTGCTCAGCTTGATAGATTTCATTCTAAAAAAATCTATCATGAAATGGATAATGAACTTCCAAATCTTGAAGGGGGGATTCCTGTTCTAGGTCAAGGTCAAGTTTTGGAATTTCCTTCTAATGCACAAGTTGATGAAATAGAAGATGAGACAGTTGATGATATTGTTAATGGAATGGATAAACTAAGTATCATGGATAATGTAGAACCCGCTCTTAAAGAAGAAACAAAGCAAACACCACGACAAGAAGAAGTTCGTAGATCAATACGGACTAAGACATTTCCTAAAAGGTATGATGATTTTGTAACATTAGATTGTGAATTAAACTTTCATGCATTTGATGAACTTGCATCTTTTCAAGAAGCAATAAATAGTGATGTATGGAAAAGTGCCATGCAAAGAGAGTATGATGTTCTCATAAAAAATGGAACCCTCCAATTGGAACCAAACCGGTTGGATGCAAGTGGATATATAAAAATAAGTATAAAGAAGATGGTTCACTTGACAAACACAAAGTGATACTTGTAGCAAAAGGGTATGCACAGAAAGAAGGTGTTGATTACACAGAAACATTTGCTCCTACAGCTAAATGGGGCACCATTCGAACTTTGTTTTCATTAGCAGCACAAAAAAGGATGGAAGATACATCACATGGATGTTAAAACTGCATTTTTGAATGGAGACTTAAAAGAAGATGTGTATATGGATCAACCTGAAGGATTTGCTATCAAAGGTCAAGAACAGAAGGTATGCAAATTAGTCAAATCTTTATATGGTTTAAAGCAAGCACCCCAAGCTTGGTATGAAAAGTTAATTGAGCATCTTCTCAAATCGAATTATAAGCACTTCAATCTAGATGATGCAACTTTATTTGTCAAGAAAGTTGGAAGATCGGTTGTATATTTAGTTGTCTATGTGGATGATTTGCTTATCACAGGAAATAATGATGATTATATAGTATCTATCAAAAGAGAGTTGAAAAAGGCTTTTGATATGACAGATTTGGGATTATTACATTATTATTTAGGAATCGAAGTAGATCAAAAACCAAAGCACATTTTCATTTCTCGGAAAAAATATGTTGAAGAGTTATTAAAAAAAGTTGGTATGTAGGATTGTAATCCTGTTTCAACACCAATGGAGCAGAATCTAAAGCTTACTTCAAATGAAGGTAGCACATTTGAAGATCCAACAAGGTACAGGCATCTTGTTGGAAGTTTAATTTATCTTACTACTACTCATCCTGACATAAATTTTGTTGTAGGAATACTTTCTAGGTTTATGCATCATCCCTGTGAAGGTCATTGGAATGCAGCAAAGAAAATGCACAAATATTTAAAAGGCACTCAATCTTATGGCATCAAATATTCTAAAGTTTCAGACTTTCATCTCACTGGTTATTCAGATTCTGATTTTGATGGAGATAAATGGCATGGGGTCTCTACTTCAAGTTATTTGATGAACATTGGATCAGCAGCTATCACATGGAGATCACGAAAGCAATATGTTCCTGCTGATTCTACAACTGAAACTGAATATGTTGCAGCAACTCAAGCCAAAAAAGAAATCATTTGGCTTCGTAAAATACTTGAAGACTTGCAAGAGAAACAAATGACTTCAATGCCTCTCTTTGTTCACAACACTTCTGCAATTCAATTGGCCAAGAATCCAAAATTCCATGTCCCTTCAGATTAAGGGGGGAATGTTGAATAATCTTTCGGGATTACATTGTAAATAATATTTTAGTTATTAGTTAGTAAAATCTAGTTAATAATCTCGTTATCTAATTGTAGATAACAGTTTTGATCTCCTTTATATGTAGCACTCATTCACGTAATAAGATATTGATTTGCTAAGGTTCTTCACGGCCTGTGTCATTAGCAAACCATCATTAACATTTATAATAGAAATTAATATAATGACGATTTGAAACTTTTAATGTGGAAGGGATCGTAGATACCATTTAAGCTCTATGATTTCCTTTTACGAAAAATATTTCCTTATGCTTTGTAATTTTGATATCCATTGCAAGAACAATACGTAGTAAAGAAGAAAGGAAAATAAATTTATATTTGAAATATTTTGTTAAATATACATCTCTTGGATTTTCTCGTGAACAACCTTTACCCATTCAATTGCAAACTTTTATTAATCAGTGAACCATTGCATTTTAATCAAATTTATAAAAGTAATAGTTTCATGTTTAATAATGATTGAAAACTCTTTTCTTAATGATCTATTTATAAGTTGGTTTTTTGTAAATATTAAAGAAAATGATTTAAATTTATAAATACTTCATTTGATGGATTTTCGTTAATTTAAATTTTAAATAATATATATGTATATTTTAACATATAATCTTAAAATATCTAATATTCTTCACTATTAGTAATACACTTCAAAGAAGCATCAACCACTTCTACGTGTCATCATTTTTTAAATCTGAATATTTATGTAATTGATTTCATTACCTTTCTTTATCACTTGATTCATATAAATGATTTTAAACATAAATCTTTTTAAACATAATTCTTATTTTGAATTTTGCCGCATCAGTTAAGGTAACGAGTTATTTGGGCATAATTAATATTTAGAAATAATTTAAATAATTTCTTGTTTTAATATTATTATTCATATACAAAACATGAAGTAAATCATTAATCTTTTTCATTATCATTAAAAATAATTAATATCATAAATATTTAAAATTATGATAAAATTATTTAAAATGGTCATTGATCAAGAGTATCTTTAGAATCATAGATTCTGAAGGTATTCTCTATAAAATTTTCAAGAGTTCATAAAGATGAATATTTTCTCTATTCATTTCAATCCATCAAAGTGCTCATTAAATCATTAATACTGAATTTTGACAAGGCTATTATACGACTCAAATAATTGAATTCCTTCAAAGCAATATGTTCAATCAAAGCAGTTGAGGTTCAATAAGAGCATGCAAATGTTATTTAACCAGTAAGAGTCAAAAACACTCAAACGATCAAAGAACTTTTTTTTTGACAAAAATAATCAATAAGATATATGATCAAAAGAAATGATCAAAAGTCGTGAAGCCATAAAAAACATTAACCCGAGGATCTCAAGGGAAGACTACTGAGGAGAACTAGCAACTTGTCTTTCATAAAGACCAAAACACGCAACCCAAAGACTAAAGGATTAGGGAAATACCTTTTCAAACCAAGCAAGGAAAGCCAAAAGCAAGTATCTACACAAATTCTAATAGGGGGCCTTTATTTTTACCAAAATCAAAGGGAGTTGTTGCGGTGCCAACAGGATCCTGCTACCCCAAAAATACGAAATACCTGAAAAAACTTGATGATGACATAATCATCAAGTTTTTTTAGGTATTTCTTGCTTTTGGGGTAGCGGGGTCATCATCAAGTTTTTTCAAGTATTTCTTTCTTTTGGGGTAGTAGGGTCCATCAAAAGTATGCCGAGTGGGTACTTCTATATCCAACGAGATCTCTCAATCAAAATTTGAGTAAAAACACGGGGAGATATGTCGAAAATACAAACAAAAAGTAGTTCTTTTTCTTTTCTTCCTCCAAAATTAATAAATATTATTTTATTATTTTAACTATTATTTTATTAATTTTTTTTAGGAGACCCATTTTTAGTTGAAATTTCCTCTAATGTTTCTTTTTGGATTTTCCAATAGTTTTTATTCCATTGGCTATATTTTCGAACAAATCTTGCTTCACCTTTGAATATTTTGTCTCCTTTTGAATACCCAATAATTACCAAGTTTCCCTCAATTTCTTGGAGACTAACAAACACCTCAAAATTTGAGCTTGTGTCGCCACTTATTCTTTTTCCAAAAATTGTTTATGCATCTTTTCAACATGATATCGTACGATATGGTAAGGTTTTGTCTTTTCAAATTTTTCTCTATTAACATTATGTAACATGTCGTCGCCAATGATGAAGCCACCTATATATATATTTCAATTTCAATTTTAATTTAGCATACTTCAAATATAATTAACT
>LPNX010951364.1:0-23894 GCA_001517045.1 Pseudotsuga menziesii | reverse complement strand
TATATATATATATATATATATATATATATATATATACATTATTACCTCTATTGGATTGAATATTTGCATAGTTTTATGATTCTTCAATGTCTTCAACATCTTCAACATATTGAATGTCTTTAATGTCTCAAATATCTTCAACATTTGTATATGTATTTGGAAATTATATTAAAAATTACAATCATTGACAAAAACCAATTACTGCATTTTAAACAAATTTACAATATTTGTACATACCTAGTTCAATTTCTTCTTGAGTTTGATTTTGAACATTCATATCATCAACATTAATTTGATCCAAGTCTCTAGTTACATCATCATTAGCGATGTCTTCAATATTTGTACTTTTTTGTTTCTTTTTTTCATGGCATTTGAGTCTTTGCTTTTCATTAAGTAAGGCATCTTCTAGGGTGGAATCACATTTCCTCCTTCGTGTTTTTTTCTTTCCCATGATTATTCAATGTATACCTTCAACTTAGAATAAATTTCCCTCAAGAAAATCTTAATCATCAAAGAAAAAACTCACCTTAAAAGACATGTCCATAAAATATTGCTCAAAATATTTAAAAAAATGCACCATAGAATAAATTGGTGTAGAATTTTTAAGAAAAATTGTACCATAAAATATTTTGCAGAAACATATTCAATAAAGAAAAAAAGTCTCCTCCTTAGAAGATAATTTCTAAAAACACTTTACTATAAACATTTTACCATTAAAAATAAGATTTTACCATAAAAAAAATAACATTTTACCATAAAAAAATTACCAAAATAATATTTACTATCAAAGAAAAATAGCCTCCATCCGAGAGGATAGTTTCTAAGAACAATTTACCATAACAAATTTTCCAAAAGAATGTTTGCTATCAATGGAAAATTGCCTTCATCTTAGAAGATAAGTTTTAAGAACACTTACCAAAAAAAAAGCCTTCGATTGTAACTGTGTAAAATGTTGATCTTTTAAAAAATGCAAAAATATGTGTATAAAGGATTCTTATAAATATGAATCAAAATGATTTTTCAAAAAATGCTTCAATTTTTTTTCGGCTGAAAAAACAAATTCAATAGGGTTTTTCGGCCGAACTATTAGTTTGGTCAAACCTTTTTCTATCTATTAAAACTAACTTTTGGCTGACCTTTTATTGTTTTTCGGCCGAAAGATTAGTTCGACCAAAAACCTGTAAATCTTTAGAAATGGAATTCCATCCCATTTTTTACTCTTCTTCCGATTTCATAGGGATTAGATCATATAAGATACTTACAATTTCTCTTCACAAATAATAGCATTAGTTGCATAATTCAATCTACTTTCTATAGATGTGAATTTTGTTGAATTTTGTGTGATCCACTAATTTTATTTATTATATTTCTTAGAAGGTGTCATGATTGCTTCAAAATTTAATATAATTCATTGAAATGAACATTCAATAGCTTCTTAAAGACATGATGATTTTTTTTGGAAAAATCATGGTAGAAAACATTGATGTGTTGTCTTCAAAAGTGTACTTATAGTTTTTTTGTTTTTAATTGGAAATTAGGGAAGATGTTGTGTCAAACTAAACATGTCAGTTTTATGCTAGTTTTTCAGATTGGTCCACTTCAAAAAAATCTAGTAATTATTGCATGTAGTTGTTGGATACAAACTTATAGACATATGTTAGTACAATTTGTCTAGATCAGCATAACATATTTTGGTTTTAATGAACAATAGTTTAATATTGAATTAACTGGTGCCTAGAAACATGAATATTTATCATAATTTCATTAATTAATAACATACTATCAAACACTTAAAAAATGACGTATCAAATGCCAATAAAAAAAATAAAAAAAAATAACTGATAGAAAGCTATCACAAATCTATACAACTTTTGTTTTCCTTACAAAATGAAATTCTAAATACAATTCTAATTTTTCTTTGCTCAAAGTTGACAAACTTGCAAAAACAACACTCCTTTTCTCATTACCCCCTACAAAATAGACACCCAGATTCATGATTTCACCCCACCATTATCTGAATTTATTCTTTTTAAAATGCTCCATACATGCTCCCCAGTTTCCTTTCTCCAATAATTTTGAAAATCATGATAAGGAATACCAAATT
Organism: Pseudotsuga menziesii; assembly: GCA_001517045.1. NCBI lineage: Eukaryota > Viridiplantae > Streptophyta > Pinopsida > Pinales > Pinaceae > Pseudotsuga > Pseudotsuga menziesii. The sequence goes on along the minus strand of LPNX010951364.1, from coordinate 21,790 downwards.
CTAAAAGAAAGACTGCTAAAAATGAACATAATAAAAAAAAAAAGATTTCAACCTAAATAGAAGGGGATTTTTGTTGCATAAAAACATGTTGTACATACCAAATACAACAAAAATAAAACTTACTGTCATGAATGAGTTACATAAATGACCCTATTCAGGACATCTTGGATACCAAAAGATGATCACCATGATAAGAAAATATTTCTTTTGGCCTAACATGAGGAAAAAGGTAGTAGAGTACTTAGCTCGCTGCATAGAATGTCAGCAAGTTAAGGAAGGACACCAACATCCAACAGTACTGTTGCAATCACCACCCATTCCAAAATGGATGTGGGAAACCATTATTATGGATTTTACAATATACCTACCGAATAATTTTAGACAATGTGATTCAATCATGGTCGTAGTCAATAAGCTAAGTAAAGTTGCTCATTTTATTCCTGTTAAATCTACCTATAAGGTTGTTAATATTGCATATATTTTTATGAAAGAGATATTCATAAATAACCAAGTCCTAGGAAAAATACTATATAATAGTATGTTCATAAGAAAGCAGGAGGCTAGCATTGGATAGGGATTGAATTTGATCATGAAAGAGATGGTGCATTAAGAGGATTTTTTTCTTGTGGTTCAACAAACAAGCTCAAAGGTTCTGGAGCAAGTAACATCATTGCTCTGGGATTTGGTTGGAAGGAACGAATTTTCCACTTATGTTTTCCTAGCAGTGGTGCCAGGTTCCTATTCTATGTTTTAAATTTACAGTAAGTTGTTTCATTCTAGTTCTGGAGTTGCTAATGTATTCATAAGTAAAAAGGTTTTATTTAAATCTTATTACATTGGCACATAGTATGCATTGATTTAGATCTATTTTGTTTATCAGTTCTAATTTTGTTATGTTTTGGTTATATCTACCAATGTTAAATGACATTTAGAAAATTTCTTAGATTGGACATCCATACCTGAGTTAGTGATTTTCTTAATCATCTATGTATTGGAAATAAAATTCCTTACTTAACATATATTTTATCAATTTATGTCTATTCATTTCCTATGTTGAATATTTAGTTTTAATATATCTCTATGGTCTTTTCATTTCCATTAATTTTCTAAGCCTGAAATATAATATTGTTAGTATGGTAGGTTTATCTTTATGCTTGTTTGTATAAATCTAAATATCTCATGATTCAGGAAGAGTGAGGAATAATGTATATTCTATTCATAAAACACCAATATTATATGATTATACAGTCCGATATATAATCTAGTTCCTTACCTATCTTAGAATCACATTCATATATAATTATAGAGTTTTACTAATATACAGAACGAATTTTATACAAACAAATATATATAGCATATATATTACATGATTAAACACTTACAAAATAAACATAGTTAACATATTACAAATCCATTACAGATTCACAAGTAAATAGTCTTAACCGGATTGAGGATGCACAAGTAAACAAAGCTCATATGCAAGTTATTTGAATCCAAACCAAATTACATACATTCCATGATAGATCGCAAGTGATCAAATTGGGATCCATTAGATCCAAGATTATTTCTATAAACATGATATACAAATACTTTATATAATCCATAATTGATTACTATTAGTACCCAACTAGTTCGAGGGAACCATATCTACATCATATCAAACAATATTGTTCCAAATAAATCACAAACCTACTTACTTAATATTAGATTACGATTTCATAATTAAATACTACACATAAATCATAACACCCAATGGGTCATATCAAGTTAAATATTATGGTCGTAAGTCCATATTTAATGGTTGCCATTATAAACAAGATTAAACACAATGCACAACATATAAACACGGTCACTTAAACCATGATAAAACCCTCTTATGGGTCCATAGTAATAATAATAATAATAATAAGATCATTATTATTTATAGAGTTAGGGTTTTAATCTTAAAATGATATTCATCAAACATAGGAATGGCTGTAAGACCATCAAAGATGGAAACCTGTAGACCTAAGACTATATACGGGATACAATTCGCACAACAAAGACCCTAAGGTTTGTCCCATATATTTAAACAAATAAGATTTAGAAACAATCACAATGTGCACTTACAAGGGTGGTTGTAAGTCCATCTTTGATGGCTTCCACTTGTTTTAAAAAAAATACCACACATAATTCCAAATAACATAACCAATGATGTGGGTATATACCATCCACTATGGCGGCACAACATCATCACAAACCACATTGAATTGTAAATCTAATACACTTAAACCCTTACAAAGAAACAAGTATATAAAACCTTTTGTAAAAAAAGGGTAAACCCTTTGGGGTTTGAATGAAATAAATTTATCTTATGTAGAGCTATAGCCCTCTCCTCTTAGCTCCTTAACACTCATGCTTAAGCACCTACAACCAACGCATATAAAAATATATTTAAGACGTGTTTTTTTTTAAAACCACAATATGAAAATAAAATCACAAAGATAGGGATGTTATGTATTACCTGAGGCATTTAAAAAAGAAGGCATGGAGGGAGGTGACCTTGTCGCCTCCCTCTCCAAATCCCTCCACCTACAAAGATTCAAGTTACATTCAAAACAAATAGATAATGGAAATAAAACTATAACAAATATTATTAAAACCTTATAGCTTACCTTGGGGGAGTTGTAGAGAGGGCCAGGGGTAGGATCCTTTGGGGTTTTCCTTATCCCTCCTGTTCCTTCACCCACAACTATGATATTAGTAAAGAGATTAAAACATTTGAAACTTCCTCATAAAAATTTACAGAGATGGGTTTTAGAGAACTTACCTTTTAGCATAAAAGTGTACATGGTCGAGTTGATGGTGGGGTCATGGAGGAGCAAGCAATGTGCCGCAGACTTCCATGGAAACTGAGGAAGCCATGAAACCACTGGAAAAGGAAATGAGCACAAGACATTAACACTATGGAAAACCTATACTTAAGAAACCTTAAAAACATCACCATTGACAATGCAGAGCTTTGACTCTTTTCACTTACATACCAACGACCAAAAAACATCTCATGAAGGTTCAGAAAATAGAAAAAGAAATAATAAAAACCATTTGAAACCATTGAAATCTCACCATACATGTGGAAGGCTGATATTCGATCTCAAGTTAGGTCAAAGGGCCTGATTGCGTTGTCAACTTGCAGCGAGGACAAATCATTTAAACTTCCAAGTCAACCGAGGTACAACGTTATAACTCACGACTAGGGAATTCATGGCCCATCATTGCAAATCAAATGTATTAATCAAGCTCGAAACATGGGTTTAAACATCAACACAACAAACCATATATTATATCCAAACCATGGCGTGAAACCATAACCAAATCATATTCACATAAAATATGCCAAGAACCTTTTTATTATAACTCATAACCCTTGCTTCACAATTCAACAGAGGGTTTTACACTATGGTGAAAATGATATGTTTTATAAACCTTATACCTTTGTGGCTAATGATTAAATTCCTTAGCATAGTACATGTTGCCTCCTTTCACACACCTAGGGGGGAACGTAAAAAAAATCTTCAAGTCACTCGCTGTGTCCTTTGGGGCATGTCTCGAATCAAGGATGTCACCTTGTTCTTGACTCCTCCATTTAGGAAAACTCCTAACGAAGCCAACGAGGGTAGACCCTACAAGTTACTAAGGTTGGTAGGCTTAGATGATGATGGTATTAAATGAGTAGGTTTTTTTAGGAGTTTTGAAAAATGAATTCGACATAAGATATTTGCAAGATTTGTTATACCACAACAACATAGAAATCAAAACTTGATAAGCAGTAATGTGGAAAGATATGATAATATCAAATAGATCAGTGCCAATAATGGATTCCACAAATGAGATTGCTGTTGAAATACAAATGGGTGTTGCAAGTTCTCTTGGTCAAATTTTAAGTTAATGTATGATGAGTTAATTAAATTAGGCAGGGGGCCTCCAAATATAACTAGGAAGTACTTGGAGTATGTCTAAAAGTGATAACTGCTACGGCTACCCGAAAGGAATGTGTGGGCTGAATGGATTCTCTCAGTCTGTGTTCATAATACACCCATTAGGATGTAATAGAGATCGATGCCTTGAGGTCACTGTCCAGTAGTTCCCACTTCCTTTGGGTATTTTTCCACAGTTTACGGTTCAATTGAGGCGTTTCATTTTCACCTGAGGTGGTTAATTGGGGAAAGTGAATCCTAATTATTCTAGTCACTCGCGTTGCTTTTGATGCAACTTGACTAATCGGACAAACCACAATCAAGTGCAGAGCGTACACACCAGAGTCTTGATAAGTTTTTTAAGGATTTTAAGGTGTGTTCTTTGTTAAAAAAAAGGAGAACCTCCAAGAGTCTCTTTCGGTCCAAGTGGACCTCAATCAGGAAATCAAGGAGGGGTTAATTTTGGATGATAAGAAATAAACAAAATAAAACAAACATCAAAACACAACTCACAGGTTATCTAATTAGTCCTACCACGCATCTCTTTCCCCTTTTGGGTCAATCAGGAAGCAGTGGTGTAAGTAGTATGATTACTTTGAATTCATAAAAGAAATTGAAATTTTTATGATTCAAAGTATACAATGCTGCAATACAAGACAAAACTAGAAAAAAGAGAAAAAGAGCAAAAATCACAAAACGCAGGATCCCCCCTAGGGGGATGGGGAGTTGGCTCGAAAGAGCCTACTCAAACTTGTTTTTTTTTTTATTACAGGTTACAATAACCAGCAAATTAATTGAAAAAATGTTGTTTGGTGCTTATACCGAATGAACCCAAGGGCTTACAAAGTACAACAATAATGACTACGGAAGATGAGGAGACCCCTGTGGGGTTTCGAATGGCCCAAAAATCTCTTTTGGAATACAACCTCCTCCTCTTTTCAAATGTACCTGCTAAAAACCAGCAAGGTTTAGTTAGTGTAAAGTGCCCAAAAACACTTTAAGAGTGTCTTTGGACAATTCCCAAAAAACTACCAAAAAAGACTAACTTAAAGTACCTTTTAAGAAAAGACAAAAATAACTCAATAGGACAAGTCCTGTTGAGGATATTGGCTAGATTTTGGGCAGCCAATGCAATGTCCACTTTAGATGCTGGATTTAACTTTTAATAAATAACAACTATTCACTTTAAACAAGCTTTTGATTTGGCATAAAACTGCTTATAAAAATTGAAAGACTTTTACTACTAGATCTAGTTTTTAAAGAGAAAGGACTTGAATATTTTTCTTAAATGAGACTAAACCTATGCATGAAACTCCTATATGTTCATATCTAGAAATATATCATCTTTGAAACAATAGATCTAAAATATAAAATCCAAGTAACCAAGAATATTTAATTTAAATTTTGAAGGAGGAAGAGGAAAAGAGAAGTGATTGTTGATGAAACAGATCTGCAAAAGAAACTTGTCAATGAAGCATCGAGGGGCACAATCTTCGCAATATATATTGGAAAACCAGTGGAATCAAACTTGAACCACAACTCTTCGAATCACGATAAACCTGCAAGCTAAACAACAAATCATGCAAACAAAACCTTTAAATTTGAAGGTACATATGAGAAATAGATGACATAGCATGAAAATAATCTTATTTAGCATGCAAATATTAACTCATTCAAGCATATGTAGAAAAATAGGAGTAAGTAAACTTACTTACAATGATCTATTACTATGATTCCAATAATCATTCAGGCAGACAACAGTTTAATGCAAAAATTGAAAAAACAGCAGTTCACCTCAAAAGCAACATGATAATGATGATTCACACATGAAAAGTACTCCGCAATTCAGCCTCCAAAGCTTCTCTTTATTTCAACAAAAAAGGATGATCAATACAATATTACACAATAGAAATCCTTTCTTCCCATCTCTATCTAGCTTGGAAGAGGAAAAAGCTACTTTATTTATAGCCAGACTAGCCAAGAGGGGCGCATGCCTGAATGAAGGAGAGACTGCAGCTAATGGAGAGTGAAGCGGAGCCTGATATGATGATGAACTGAGTCTGATCTGATGAACTGAGTCTGGTCTAATGATGAAATGAGTCTAATATGATGATGAATTGAGTCTAACTAGACTGGAACTACAAATTAGAGTGACAACTGACTCAGTGAACTCAACCACCCATCAACCAACTCCCAAATCGATCCACATGTGTGGAGGAGAGAGAAAGGAGGGTGTAACCCCCAAATCTGCATGACCTTGTTAAGCTCCTCTTAAGTCCTGATCATGCCTTCAGTCAAGGATTCAGAACTCTCGGTCAATCTGAAACCAATGAGACTGATTTCAGTCAAATCGGAGCAAAATCCACTGATTTAGGAATTTGGATTTGCTCCATTATTTAATTAATTTTTAATTAATTTAATTAATATTTGATTTTTTTGGATTTTCTCACCTAAGTGATGGAAAATCACTCAAAACTTAGGAAAAGTGAGTTTATGGGTTTACCAGGTGCTCTGAGTTAGAAAATGAGCACCCCCATGACTGAAACTGACTTTTAACCCCACTTTTATTACAAGACCAATTTTTCCAATTAGACTATTAAAAAATAGCCTAAGTTTTGTGGAAAAATCAAAATTAAAAAAAAAAAAAAAAAAACCTAAGGGGACTTAGCACATGTTCATATGACTTGACCATAATGCCTAGCATGTTTATACATTAACACACAGACTCTAATAACCTCAATAGGCCTAAATGCCAAGCTGACCACCCCAACTTTGGAGGCACTGAGTGAAAAACTAAGAAATTGTTAGTCGTTTATTCAATAACCAATAATAACCAAGGGAAAAAACACTTTATGATGATCACATTGACAAATAAAGTCCAAGAGACTGAGCCTTTTACAGACACTACCATTCTAGAACATTTTATTACAACTCCCCGAAGGGGGTATGAACATGTGGTAGATAAAAAAACACTTCCCAGAAGCAAGTCTAAAGGTCTTCTGAAGTCTGAACAAATCATCGTTGTCCGGTTCACCAAGCTCACTTGATAACACCACCAAGTACAACTTAGGTGGTAACAATACCATGAGCTTAGGCTATGGTAAGGCCCATGGCCTTTAAAATATCTAAGTAAACACATCGTTACATTGATATATGGGATCAAGACTATGGTATAGTCTCCCAATCCTTAGGGTTAATAAAGTCCTAGAAAAAATTTACACTTAAAGCAAGGAAACTATAAAACGTCAACTTCAAGTGTAGTTAAACGTTATGGATAAAGATGGCCATTACCTCATTCGACGAAACCTGGCATAGTAAGTAGAAAAGGAGATTAATAACTTACATCCGCATCAATAACTTAAAAGCATGAGTAAGTTGTTGGTTAACTGCATGTAATATTTTTTCTAATTACAATTTTTGAGGTGTGTTACATTTTCCTAGGGTCATTTCCATTGAAGCATGCACTACCTCCTCAAGGGATATTTCTTTGAGAAGGATTTCATTCTACTTTGTAGTCGCCAATATTGGGATATACATTGTGATTATGTTGATGGATTCCTCTTTCTTTCCTTGCAACTTATCTAAGGGAGTGTTGTAAAAGGAAATCAATTCCCTTTCCATGTATTTGTGCTTCTCAAGCATCTCATGAGCATGGATTCTTAAGCATCTTATGACTAATAAATCTCAAGATAAAGTTCCTACTATGCCCATACTGTATACTCACCTATATCCATCTTGGTTCCAATCTCTTGCTACCACTACGTCGCTACCTCCAACATAGTTTAATCTTGGATTCACCTAGTTCGATGTTCTCTCTACAATTAGGGTTTTGTTCCTTCTTGTCTATGGAGTGTCTCCACTTGTGGTAAATGGTAGATTCGATGGACATACAAGGATGGATGATAATACAACTGACTGATTTATGATCCTAAAAGAAAAAGACTTGTACAAAGTCTCAAAATTAGATCCTCTTGCACTCTTCCATAACTGTGGAAGAGGACATTCTCACAAACCTCGTGCATACATTCAATTATTGAAATAAAATAAGTCAAGGGAGGGCATTGGCCACTTCAAGGCATAAGGCTTAATTAAATGAATTCTAAGGATGACCCATGGCATCCTAGGGCTACTCTCCCATCAGAACCCACTTTCCTCTTCAGCTTTAGTTGAATCATAGCCCCTCTTAGTTGCTTCCGTACACCACCAACTTGGATGTTTTATATTGTTTTTCAGCATAATGTTCACATAGCTTGAGTCATCATGACAAGCTAACCATATGGTCCAATTGATATATCCACATTATACATATGTATGACATTCACTAGTAGAGCCTTTTCCTTGAGCACCACGTTAGAAATCCATATTTAACATATTTACATTACTTACATAATAAGATTGAACTCATTCTAGAGGTGAAAAAAGGTTATTACAAGCAATTCATTTAACTCATATATTGTTCTCATAATAAATATTTGATCTAAATTTTCCTAGGAAATGTTATATAATAGGATTATATACATTATAGAAACACTAAAGTTGTATATCACCATCATCATGCTAGTGATGGTTGCTCTCAATTGATATAAACTATCTTAAAATATAATTGTAATAGTGCATAAACAGTAAATGTTCAAATGAGATGGAACAAAGGATATAGTAAACAAATATCCTTATTACCATTATCATCATGATGGTGATGGATGGTTTCAATAGATGGAAACCATCATTATGATTAGGATCAAAATAATAATTGCATTATTTTAAAATTATATTTAAAAAAATACAATGAGTGGGAGCAGAAAAGTTCCTACTTTAGGAAAATAATTGAAATGTACATTAATGATGTTGTAAAAGTATATGTTGTATTTTTTGAATAAAATTTTTAGAATTAAGATATTTATAAGAATTAGTAGTAATGTAAATGAGATAGGGTTTTGATTTTTTGAATTTTATTTCAAATATTTTTGTTCTCAATTTCATTTAAGATTTAACATTATTGAATTTATTATGCATTCAAAAACATGATTTTTAATTTAAAATTTACAAAATAACTAAAACATTATATAATATTATTCAAGTTTTTACATGCTATTGGTCTATATATCTCTCTCAAGAGATTGTTCTATATAGATCTTTCAAAAAATTTAATAAGGAAATAGTAACAAAAAAAATGGAAACACCACTATCTTTTTTTAAATAGAATTATTAGCCACATTTTTTTGGCAAGCTCAATTTCAAAATTAATGCTTCATGGCTTTACTGGTCAGAAGCTTTTATCAATTACATAATTATATATTTAAAAAAAAATTATGTGAATCCACCTAGCCTTTATGGCCTTTAAATTAGAAGCATCTCATACCTTTTACTAGGAAAAAATAATATACTTTATTGAACAAATATATGAATAAAAACTAATGACCATGTAACTAAAGCAAACATGTTTACAATGCATGCAAGAATGGGTCATTACCATAAGTTCATAATGGGTCATGAGCATAAGTTCATAAAAATTATGAACAAAAAAATTTACTGTAAACCACCTCCTTGCATGAATAGATTAATTATGACCATTTGAATGCAAGAGCTATGTATAACAATAGACTTTAGGTGCATTAATGGAAATTAAAACTAAATCCCTAATTGGAAAGGAATGAAGGAAATTGTAGAAACTATATTGATAGAGATTAAGTAAAAAAACATAATGAATTCATTAAAAGCAAAGGAGGAAATCTTTCCTTTTTGCATTCATAGAAGTTTCCCTACATTAATAATATAAAACTTTTTTTTTTTTGTTTTAATTTTTTATTTATGATTTTCATGGTATGGCATGGCACCAATCATAGAAAAAATTACTGTGGGAATTGAAAACAAAAACACAAAACAAAATAAAATTTTGGTGCACTTTAGAAATGTTGAAATATTTAAATACTTCTATGAAATTAATTAAAAAAACTAGAGAGATTTAAACAAGTAAAATTATAAAAAAATTGAAAAGTTTACTTAGTTTCCATGCATTAATGTTAAATTTTTATTTTATTTTTTGGTAACATAAAATTTTTAGTTTACTATTAAATATNTATAAACAATAAAAATGGTGGAGGTTTCTAATAGGAAGTATAAGATTTTTATGAAACAAAACTATGAAAAAAAAAGTAAAAAAAAAAAAAAAACATTCATTCTTCACTTGTTTCATGAATAAGTTTTATTTTTTTTTCTATTTATTTCATCCTTATTTTTATGCTACTACCCACTTTTGAAAAATTACCAATAAATATAAAAATAAAAACTTAGATTAAACTTTACAAATTTTGAAAAATTAAATTTACTTGTTTAAAAAACAAAAAAAGTGAAAACAATAGTCTTTACGATAAAACAAAAACTAATAAATTATATTCAAAATTTAAAAAAAAAAATTGCAAAACCAAAATGACATAACGTTACTAGTTCTTCTTATTAGCAAATATGAAACAATTATTCTTGAATTAAATAATACCAAGATAAGTTACCTATAAAGTAGATAGTGAAAAAGTAACCTATAAAGCAAATTTTTGTATTGAGTTGTCAGTGTTTTCAATTGTTTATATCTCCTCAGCCATAAAGCTTAGTAATAGTAACATAGTACTCCCTCTATTCTGGGCCATACTTTAAATTCTGAGTGTGCACAACTGCGACTTGGCAATCGGCAGCTACTGCAAGAGCCGTAGCAGGTAAGCCATCATCGATCCCAAGGATATCTCCGCTGGTAAAAAATATCTCAAAGCTCCGAGAGTCATAAGAGAGTCAATCCGTCAACTCAGCTCGTTCCCTTAACCTTTCCACGTATATGCAGAACCTTCGCGGAATGAGCGTTTTCTACCACAAACCGACTTTGCCCGTCCGTAGCTATTTATTTCTCTCGGGACACATTAAGCGTTCATCACGACCATTTTGGAAAACCTAGAAAACATCGCTCAGGGTCCGGTAGGCGAATTTGGTCTGGTTGGATCAATTATTTGTTCTTCTCCAGTAGCTATCAAAATGTCAAAGGTATATATATGGTCCATATTATTATATTAATCTCTTACAGTTTCAGTTTTTTTGGTGAATGATTAAATATTCTGAATCGACGTCATTAAACATTAATTGGATGTGCAGAAAATGGTGTTTAAATCGAGCATGGATGATGAGAAAATGAAGATAAGGGCCATGAGGGCTGTTGCAGGGTGTGGAGGCAAGAATCATGCAGCCAAAACATTTTCTATCCATTTCTGTTATGTCCGTTGTGTATTGTATTGTATTGGTTTATTGATTCTGCTACTGCTCTGTTTCAGTGGACTCTATTGAAGTGAACATGGAGGAAGGAAAATTAACTGCGGTTGGAGATGTAGATCCTGTGTATCTCGCACAAAAGCTTAGAAAATTGGGGTGCAGAGAAAAGCTGCTGAGCGTGGGTCCTGCCAAGGAAGACCAAAAGGATCCTCAGAAGGAGGACGCCGAGAAGGAGGAGGCGACATCTAGATTTCTGTATTTTGGGAATCCGAGTGGCTACGGATACACATCATACACTGTTGTTAGCGACGATGAGTATAACAGTCGCTGCACCATTTTATGATCATAAATAATCGCATGTTCTTTTGCTTCATCGTTTATGGTTTAGCGTAGCTCTAGATTATTTTGCAGAAATACATGTCTATTTATTGAATGATCACACACTTTCATATGGAAATTAACAGGTTTTATTATTAATAATGCATATAGATGTGGCCCTGGCCATGGCTATGTGATTATGAATTATTTGAATATAATATATGGATAGAATAATATATGGGGATTCATCTTGTTGAGCAATATATTATCACGTTCATTCATTAAGGAGGGTTTTAATTGTGAAAAATAGGATCAATATATTGTAGATATTGAGGAATGGGGAATAGGTTATGTGGGTTTATCCGTATAAGGGGTTTATAAAAAGGGGTTTCTAAGCAATATATTATCACGTTCATTCATTAAGGAGGGTTTTAATTGTGAAAAATAGGATCAATATATTGTAGATATTGAGGAGTGGGGAATAGGTTATGTGGGTTTATCCGTATAAGGGGTTTATAAAAAGGGGTTTCTAGTAAAAACAATGAATATATTGTAAAAAATAGGGGTTTTTTAATTGGAAATATGTACTTGGAGGGGGCTCAAAAGAAATATGTAAGTAATTATCAATATCTAGTGAAATTAGGGGTATTCTTTAATATCCCTGAACTAAGGCGTTATGATATGGTTTCACTAAATGAAGAGCCACTAAAATAATATATGAATTTTTTAAAAACCAAATCATTAAAAATAAAATTAATAAAAAATTAATATTCAATTTTCATATTAACCAAAGTTTGATTTATATATAAAATGAACTTCCTAATATCTTAAATATAAAATCCTTCAAAATTTATTTTTTTTAAATAAAAATTTAATATCCAATTTTCATTAACCATGATCTAAACTTCTATTATCTCAAATATAAAATCCTTGAAATTTTATTTTAATAAAAACACATATATATAAAATAAGTTTCCTACTATATGAAATATAAAATCCTTAAAAGTTTATTTTAAGAAGAATATATATCTTTTTAATTATAAAATAAGCTCATAAACACTATGAGTAAAACACATGTTAATAAAAAAATGATATTTTATTTCACTTGTATTTATAAGTATATTTTAATAAGTTTTTTTTTTATATTTCAAACTTAATACTTAAAAATAAGTTCATAAACATTACCATGTTTATGATATTTTATTTAACTTATTTTCATAAGTATGTTTCAATATTCTTTTCTTATTTCAAACTTACTACTTGAAAAATGCATATTATTTTGTAACCAAGTTTTTATAAATATAACCATTGGAAAATACAATGTATCTTATATTCTGTCCATATATGTTTTTACAACTATAGATCTTCAATGCACCTTAATAAAAATTCTCCACCTTAATAAAAAATTTCTTAAAGATTTATATTTATATTCTTTTCTTATTTCAAACTTACTACTTGAAAAATGCATATTATTTTGTAACCAAGTTTTTATAAATATAACCATTGGAAAATACAATATATCTTATATTCTGTCCATATATGTTTTTACAACTATAGATCTTCAATCCACCTTAATAAAAATTCTCCACCTTAATAAAAAAATTCTTAAGAATTTATATGTATATGTGTTTGTACAACTATAGATCTTCAACCGACCTTAAGATTTATATTTATGATTTAAAATGCATTACCCTCATATTCAAAAGTCACTTTTTTATATTGGGTTTTCTTAAGCATTAAGAACCTTCAAATTTTCACATAGAATTTTTTTAAACATAAAAATGATTACCTTTTTAGAAATTGACTAGTACTTTAACTTCTTTATTTTTATGAAAGCCAATATTTATAATATTACAAATTAACTTATAATATTTATAATAATATTATAAATTAATGTTTATAATATTAATTTTCAGAAAAATGACACCTTTTTAGATTGGGTTTTCTTTTTTTTTTCAGAAGAAAAAATACCAGACTTTGTTATTCATAAAATCAAAAGACATCGTTTACATAGCTCTGACTTGACATCAGAATACAAATAGAAAACAATCAGCAGTATACTGTGATCATGCCAACCATATTCAGCCAAAATAGATAAACAAGGAAAGTCTGATCATTGCAGACTTTTGTCATCATCCCTAATAAATCAGGTCAGAAATATAGAGAGTAACAGAGGTGATTCCAAGCTGATATTCCTGAGCAGAGCTAGCTGACAGAAATTCTCAATCATGACAATAAGAGAAAATACAATCAATGCTGATAAATATCAATAGCTGAAATATCAGAGGATAATCAGCAGCTAAAAGAGCACAAAAAAATCTTGTGCTATTACCAATCCATCCAAAGTTCCAGAGAATTTTCCATATCCCATGTCCAGATTCAGAGCAGATTTTGAGAGACCATCTGCCAGCGAGTTGTGCTCTTGGTATATATGCTTGAAGATCATCGATGGGGTATGTTGTAGCATATCTCTAATATATTCGTACCAGTGCCTCAGAATAGGAATATCAAGGGCAGAAAGTCTGTTGAGCCATGAGATAATAACCAAAGAGTCACCATATATCAAGTGTATGGGTAGTCCCATAATTAAGCTGACTCTTAAAGCATCCCAAAGAGCTAATAACTCTGCTCTGGTATTCGTACTACATCCACAGCCCATAGAGAAACAATAAAAATGATTATCATTCAGATAAATCACAAAACCTGCACCTCCCAATTTATTTGTAGCAGCCCCATCAAAGAAAGCACATGGAAATTTCTTCAGTGGCTTTGGTCCAATAGCTTGAAATTTTTGTACTCTTTGCTTAACTGGATACAGATTTAATAAACTCTCAACCCTGGAGATGAGAGAGTGCAGAGAAGGCTTTACATTTTCAAAATGACACAAATTCCTGGTAATCCAAATGCACCAGAAAATAAAGAGAGGAAGCTGTCTGAATGATGCTGACCGATCAATGGTGCTAAACCAGTGAACCAGGGAGGAAATAATAGAGTTTTGTAAGGTGGAAGAGAAACCATATCGCGCTTCAAAGTGGGAGGAGATCTTCACTGAAAAAGGATAGGACAAGAAGAGATGTTGTATATCCTCATTATTCTTCTCACATAGTACACAACAGCTGGGGCCATAAAATCCACGAAGTTGAAGCTGCTCCCAAGTGAGAATTTTACCTTTGATTAGCAGCCAAATAAAACAGGCTAGTTTGGTAGGAATGTTCAGAGTCCAGAGGATATCAAGTGCAAGGTTTCATTCCTCAAATGTGTAGTTCGCAAGGATACAGTCATATCCTTTGGCTGCACTTATCATGCCCACAAAGTTGCTGTGCAACCATAAAATCTTATCACAATGATCACTGAGGCGAATTATGTTATATTCCAGCCCTCTGATGTAATTATTCCAGATATATTTCCACTCTCCACCTAAATCAAGTTCCTTTGTCGTAAACCAGTAACCGGCAGCAAAAGAGGTTTTATTCCTTGCTTGTGCCAAAGTATTGATCCCATAATCTTCAAGATAGGATCTTAAGTCAACAGGAAGAATATAAGAGTTACTCAATCCCACTACAAGATCAACTCCCAAACGTATGTCAGATCCATTGCACACTTGCCAAATGATTCCTTTACCTATCCAAAGCAAGGTTTTAAGGAAACCTTTCCAGATGATCGAGGAGTGCTGTAAAAAGAAACATTTTTCTCTGAGCCAAGTGTGAAGTGGCAGCTTCTTCATATATTTAACAGAGAGGAGATGATGCCAAATGCCATCGCTATTGAGAGCAGTCCAGAAGCTCTTCATTCTCAGGGAAAGACTGAAACTAGGGAGGTGCTTGATACCCCAGCCCCCTGCAGAGATGGGTCTAGCAAGAAGTTGCCAGTCCACGAGATGAAATTTCTTCTTTTGTGGAGAGGAGCCCCAAAGGAAAGAAAAAATTATTTTTTTGAGTTTGTCGAGAATGGAAGATGGAATCGGAACAAGGGCCATCCAGAAAACTGGTATGCTCGAGATGAAAGATCGATGAGGACAAGCCGACCTCCCATTGATAGGAGCCTGCATGTCCAATGAGAGATACGTTTCTCAAACTTAGAGATAATCCAATACCAGTCTTTGACAAGATAGCCTGAGGGTTTGAGGAAATATCCCAGATAGTTGAAGCCATGGTTAAGGTGGGAAAATCTGTACGAAAGTAAACCAGTGATTCTACCAAGGAGGGATGCATCCAAGTCATTATGAAGAAAACATGATTTTGCAATATTGATGCACATTCTAGACGCCTTACAAAATGAGTCAAGAATAGCTTTGAAAGCAATCCACTCCTCAAATGTACCCAGACCAAAAAGTATAACATCATCTACAAAAAGTAAGTGTGTGAGATGTAACTGAGAAAAAATCTTTATCCCTTTAATTTTGCCATTCCTTTTAGCATCTTCAATCGGGAGGCTTATACCTTCGATGACAAGAATGAATAATGGAAGAGACAAAGGGCAGCCCTGCGTGATTCCACGTGAAGCATGAAAGAAGGAGGAAGGAGAACCATTGACAAGGATTACGAAATTTGCAGATGAAATCTAGCCCATAATCCAGTTCACTCCCACCAGAGGAACCCTGATTTGAATAAGTAAAAGATGGATATAAGTCCAGTTAACCCTGTCAAAGGCCTTTGATAAATCCAGCTTGAGAATGAGAGCACATCTCTTTTTTGTTTTTACAGAATGAAGGGCTTCCTGAGTGATTGCTATGGGTTCTAGGATCTGACAGTTTTTTAGGAAGCCAAACTGTTGAGAGGAGATAGAGGAGTCTAATAAGGGCTTCAGTCTCATGGCTGCTACTTTTGAGATCATTTTATAGCCGAGATTACAAAGGGAAATGGGCCGAAAGTCAGCAAAAGTAACTGGGTGCTCATTTTTAGGGATAAGAGCAAGAAAGGTGGAGTTAAGAGCAGGGTCCACACTACCCCGAAGCCTTGAGGATTCCATCATCTTAACTAGGAGAGGTCCCAACATATCAAAAAAATGCAAGTAGAATTCAATGGTCCAGCCATCAGGGCCTGGAGCCTTGTCTTTTTTGAATGACTTAAGGGCTCTTTCTACCTCTGAGAGAGAGATAGGATTAGTAAAGACCTCTATTTCATCCTGGCTGATAAAGGAGGGAAAAAGACGGATAACCTTAAGCTAAGTAGAGAGGTTTGTCAAATGATCATCCGCAAAAATATTTTTAAAGTAACGAACCCCAAGAAGTTTGAGGCTCTGATCATCCGAGACCCAGGATCCCTCCTCATCTTGTAATTGCCAGATGGAATTCTGGTTCTTTCTAGCTGATGCCATAGCATGGAAAATTTTGGTGTTTGCATCCCAATTCTGGGCCCAGGAGACTATGCTTTGTAGTCTAGCAGAATTCAACTCATGATCCAAATTTTTTTTAAGATCAGCTTTGAGGGTATTCAATCTGTTGTGCTGATTAGTACTTGGAATAGCAGATTGAGAGAGATTTAAAATAGAACAAATATCTTCCTCTAAGTAGGTAGATTGTTCCTTCATCTTATGAGCTTCTTTTTTTGTCTAGGACCTCACATTTTCCTTAAGAGAGAAAAGTTTGTATGACAGAACCTTCATATCATCCAGCTATTCATTCACTTGTATATTAGGCCATTCAGATCGAATCAAATGGTTAAATTCCTCATTCCTTAACCAAGTGTGTTTAAATTTAAATGGGTAAGCACATGAGTGATGAGATGACCATTCAAGCAAAATAGGGAAGTGGTCAGATATTCCACTTCGATGTGCCCAAACCCTATGTCTGTTGAGAGAGTTCATGAGCTGAGTGGATAACAGAAAGCGATCAAGTATTTTAGAGATGCTTTCTTCCCCCATCCTACCATTCCTCCAAGTAGGTCTTGCAGAAGAGGGGGCCATATCCACTAGATGATAGTCAGAGAAGAGTTTGCAAAAAAAAGGGCCCAGGGGGTCAAGTTGAGCTTTTTTGCCCCAAATCTCAGAGGAATTAAAAGTAAAGTTCAGATCTCCTACAAGGATAAGGTTTGGTAGCGAGAGCAGGCCACCCAAAGCCACGACATTCCAATAGGAGTCACAATGCAGGTAAGGGCCATAGCAATTAAGGATGGAAAGAGAGCAGGTCGGGGCTAGAATCGAAGCTTTTAACAAAATGCCTGCAAGAGTATGAAAAGCTTTACATTTAAAGAACTTAGGATTCTAGCCAGAGAGGATTCCCCCTGGGAGACCATTTGAACTAAGGGCACAAAACTCCCAGCCCGGAAACAACTTGGAAAAGGCAAAGAGGGCTGGATAAGAGCTGATCATAGTCTCTTGGAGGAGAACAATATCAGGAGAGAGGATCACAAATAGTTCACGAAGTCTTTTTTGTTTGGAAAGACCTCCTAAACCTTGTACATTTAGAGATAGAATACGCATCAGGTATCAAAAAGAAGAGGGGTCGAGGCTCTAAGGACCCTTTGGGGGGAAACAGTAGACTTACGCGCAACATTTTTGAGTCGAGTAGATAAGGGTGTGTACGGGGCGGATTCAGATATCTCAAGTCTAGAAGGAGACTTATTTTTTTTCTTTTTCCCCCTCCTTATCGTTACGTTCTCGAATCGAATGGATTCAAGGGGTAGAACTGATGGAGATAAAGGAGTCTTGTGAGAAAAAATGCTCAAGGATTTTTGTAATCCTAGATCAGCAAAAGATGGGGAGTTGACAGGACTGAGGTGGGGAGAATCCAAGGTTGGGGGACCCAAATTTACAAGTGGAGGGAAGTCCGAATCGGTGAAAAGGGGGCCAGTGGAGACTACTTCCAGAAGCTGAGAGGTAGAGCCCACATGCGGGTCAACAATGTGACTAAGGGCATCTAAGTCCCGAGAAAGGTGGCAGGGAGTGGCCGTCAAAGAAGAAGGAATAGGCGGAAGTAAGGAAGGGGGATGATCAAGAGTCGAAGGTGGGGAGGTCATCAACAGAGGGGGATTGTCAGATGAATGAGGAGGGGAAACGGAAAGATCAATACAAGGGGGAGGAGAAATCGGTGCCGGAGGAGGTGCGAAAGAGGACGAAGGGGTTCCTAATACTAGAGAACGAGGAGATTTACAAGACAACTCTTTCCGGGGAAGAGGATGATCTGCCACCAAAGGTGTAGCAGAAGGTTTGGGTGTGTCTCTCTTAAGACTCCAAGAGTCCAGCAACGCTATTTCAATATCACTTGCATCTTCATAAAGAGAGCATGCATTTTTAAGAAGAACAGTTGAAGAAATAGGAGGGTTCAATGGTAAACTTACCTGGGTATCCTTTTGATCTGTGGAGATAGGCGAAAGTGCTGGCGATAGAGGGCGTTGAGCCCGGACAGCTGAGGCTTGTCGAAAATACGGGCATGTTCACCGCAGATGGCCTGTATCCTGACAGATGCTGCATCTGAAAGGGATGCCTAAGTAGTCAAGCCGCTGAGCAAATAAACGGTCCTGACAGAGTATTTCAACCTCAGCTGGAAGACCTTTCGTAATGTCCATCTCCACTAATATGAGGGCTATCCTATTATCATAGGCATTCATAAAATCGTCTTCAACAGCCACAAAGCCTCCTATTGTATTCCCTATGCCTTCTAGTAAAGAGCGATTCCACAACGGGAATGGTAACCCAGGCATCAGTGTCCATAAATGGCGCTTTTTTATCCTCTCACGAGCAGGATCAAAATGAGTATGCCATCTTTCTAAGACAAGAGAGCCCTTGCCTATTCGCCAAATCCTGTTAAGGACAGTAGTGGCATGTTCATCCTCAAGAAATACAAATACTATCCATCCCCTAACTAGAAGGATGATAGCAGGTACATAGGTGAGGAAGGGCTTCCAATGCTCTGAGGCCCACGCGAACCGGTCTTTTTTTTCCATAGTAGCATATTCCAATCTACCTATGAGGGCCCGCAAGCATAAAGCTTCCACCCGGTCAAGGTAAATGTCACGACCCACTACGTAGCGGAGCTTCCCTTCCAAAATATTTTGTGCCTTTGCCGTCCTTTGCCGCTGGAAGCGCAAAGTGCAATGATCTGCCAGGGTGTCGAGTTGCCCATCATGGGTTTCCGACATGATATGAAGAAGGGGAAGACTGAGAAGGTTCTTCTAGTCAACAAATACCCAGAAGCAACAAAAGGATAACCATCATGTGTCACCCGCACATGCAAGCTAACCTAAAGGTAAACCCTAGAAAGGGTAATGAGAAACCCCAAAGGTTAACAGTCTGCAAAGAGTCAACACATGAAGCCAAATAACAGCCTATAAAGACAGTAACCACCACAAGATCGACAAGATACAGACAATCCCCGCAAACCCAGGTCTAGTTCCATAAAACATATAGTGCCTATTGAACAGAGAAAGGAGACAAAAAAAATTTATGCTACCACAGCTGTCGTGGTATGGACAAACCCTAGTTGAGGATACTCCACTGAAAACAGACAGTCAATAAAGGACAGTAAAAAAAATTCCACTACTTTATTAATAAAAACCATAACTTAATAAATATTACAAATATTTTAAAAAATTTATTATATTAATTTTATTTGAAATACCATTTTTGAAAAAAATAACTATAAATGAAGTTTAAATATGAAAAACTAAATTTAACCACACCATAAAATTATATTAAGAGATTTAACCCTTAAACCAAAAGCAAAAGTTCCCAGCATTTTAAACGAAAAAAATCCATATCTGAAAAAGTGTAGACAAAAATCGCAGCATCATCTCATAATCAAGTGTACGAAAAGCACTCTAAAGGGCTTCTTACGAATTTCAATAATAAAGATTCCTCTCGCCTTGAAATGTCCCACTCCCTACCAATGGGAGTGTAAAGTATAACTTTGTTGGCAAGTGCAATCGCAGAATTTCAAAATCTAAGATTCGTCGTCATAGATATACCTGCAAATGTGTCTCACTCATTCACATGCAAATGTTTCTTACTCCCTCCCAATTGGATATTATATCGGATTGGATTGTAAAGTATATCTTTGTTGTAAACTATAGTGGTTGGTATAATTTGAGTATAAATATGGATATAAATACAATTTCATATATAAAAAATATTTGTTAACTCCCATAAAGTAAATTTTTTATATATAATATTTTTAAATTTATATAACATTTATATATAGTTAAATATATTCAATATTAAAAAAATTTATATAGTTAAATATATTCAATATTTTTAATGAAATATTAAATATCAATTATTAAATTTTAAACTTAAAAAAATTATTATTTTTTTAAAACATATTTTTTATAACCAAAATTACTCTTTAAGAAAACAAAAATATAATGTCTTACGTTAATAGTTATAAATTATTTTAAGAATAAATTAAATAATATTTACCACTACTTACATTTGGAATTAATTAATTAATATTTAAATTGTGTTAGGGTTAACTTTGACTCAAAATAAGAAAGAATGTAAATGGTTTTGGACACATGGCTTTGGTAACCAATAAATTAGTCTTGCTATTATATATGTATATTTTTTTTGACATATTTTTATTTCTATTAAATTGAATTACAAAGTATAATTGAAAAATATTTATTTTATAATGTCAATGCTAAGTCTTCTCGAACATCAATATCAATGCAACACTTGCCATTACCTTAACGAATGAGAATTCTAGTGTGCCATCAACGTGCCGGTGGGTACTCATTAAAGTATCAAACATAGTTTTCTTTGAGAATGTTTTCAAAGAATATAGATTGCTTTTGAATGGAAATTCCGTACCTATGCACAGTTTGACGACATTTGAGTCGTTTCCATTATACATTTCTTTGTTCCTCCAATTCTTGACGATAAGGATCAGTTAAGACTTCCACTATCTTTGTGTTTCAATTTTTTTTAATTTTCTATTTTATCCAAATATCATCCCTACACTTATATCATCCCTACACTACGTATGGTTGATTTTTGAATACCCTCATTTTCCCTACAGTACAGATGGTTGATTTTTGAATACCCTCATTTTCATGAAAGATTGAGGATAAGTTTCAAGGGCACCATTCGTAAATGTGTTATATAAAATGTTATATTATTAATAATACAAACACATGTGGCCAGGTGATTATGAACTATTTTTTAATTTTTAATTTTTTTATGTTTTTGTTGTAAGTTGCGTTAATCTATTATAATAGAGATGTAAAAATTATAGAATAACACATATTTCAAGAAATCTAGAAAAATTCTATTACAAGGACTTCTATGACATTGAATTTTTTTGTAAACATTTTATTTATTTCATTTAATTTGTA
>LPNX010951363.1:621468-682470 GCA_001517045.1 Pseudotsuga menziesii | reverse complement strand
CCCTGCAGAAGTGAAGAAATCCTCAGATTTCTTCAAGGTATAATTATGTACACCTTATGTACATGGAGTTGCCACCTAGTCGAAATAGGTGGGCAACACCCCTAGAGCCCTAAAGTTCTAACCCAAGAAGTACTCCTAAAAGAACGTACTTCCATAACCAAGGTGCCTAAAGTTGACAAAGATCTAGCCAAGACGAAATGCAACCCTAACGGCTACCATTCAATCCATAAACATACATCAGTCATCAACAAGTAGCAAAGAGAGATCAAGATGAAAACCCTAGATAACTCCTTGTGCATGTGTTAAGCAAACAAATCTAGCATCACCTTAGCAAGAGTGTTGAACCAAAGAAATTCGAAGCATTGATCATCAAACCCAGAAAAATTCCTTCCTCAAAAGGTGAGCATCACATCCAAGGAGCCCTAGAACGGTAGAAAAGTAACATAGTGTTTAATCCCATGAGTCTTGTCTTTAAAATGAAAGTGAGGAGATCTATTTGTATGATCTCACACTCAAGTTTTACAAAATATCCAAGCCTACATGCCTTAAAATAAGTCAACTTGAAATTATAAAATGTCAACTAAAAATTAAAAGAAAACAATAATAAAATATAGCCTAAGGTAGGCTTAAGGTAGGCTACCTGGGGTATTTGTACCCCCAGGCACCAAAACATGCTTAAATAAGCAAATCACTCCGAATGAAATGCTCGAGTGAGCAGGAGGGAGGGCATTATACCCCATGTAACCCCTAGAATACTGTAATAACCCCTAGAATACTGTAAAATCCCTCAAAACCCTCCTCAAAGCATGAAAATGGACTGGCATGGAGGATGTCTTCCTCTGAGGAGATAAGGCCAGGGAGAGAAGGCACTAGCAATTTGAAAGGACAGGAGGGTGTCCAAAGTGGCTGTGAAGGGAGACGAATATCTCACAACTAAAGCAAAGGCCACCATAGCACATAAACAAGATATGGAGCCATGTGACCCAGTGGTCAAGCCTTAGGGGCCCCAAACACTAACCTCGAGGTTAGAAACCCCAATAAAGGGCAGTCAGCAGTGCCATTAAGCCATAGTACCCCTAAAGGATGACCAAAGGGCCCAACCATGACCACCATTGTTCGATAACACCCCTCCTGGTCGAAAAAATTAGCCCTCTCTCCTTGGGGTACACCTGAAGGTGCGCTGGATACAGTGCAGCGTAACACTGGCTCCAACTAAGGGATGGGTGCTCTTCCTGAGAGTGCTCAAGAATGTGTGAATATGCGTGTACCTGTATACCTACACACATATCAAATGTCCAAAAGGATTAAAAACATCTAGAGGCAGACAATTCCGTCTTGTCTTATTCTCAAAATGAGGGAAACAAACTAAGAACACTAAAAACTAACTAGACAACAAAAAGACATCAAATGCAATGCACGAAAATATGCCTAATGCAACTAACCCTACCTAACCTAAACCTGTCAATCAAAATAGGTTAGGTGAAATCAAACCACCAATGTAACCATCTAAATAAGCATTCCATACCTGACATCTTACCTTTGTCCTTTAGTGTAATCCATGACAATGCCTCATTGAAGATATGTTGAGTTTGTACCAGGATCTTCATCTGGATGAGTGCAGGAAACCAAACCTTCTTAAGATCCTGGAATACTTGAAATCGGTGCCACGAAGAAGCATTGCTTTGACAAGCTTTGTTGATCCATGCTTCTAGCGGACTAATGTATGGATCACCTTCGTCATACATGTCCTCTAAGATTTTTTTTCTTCTGAAACTCGCCTATAGATCCCAAACTTGGAAGGCTATCCGTAGAGTTGGACCTTGGAAATCTTTATATGCAAGCTGCAACCTGTCTCTGCATTTACTCAAACATTTATTTGGGAAAAGAAGTGCATTTATTATCCTTTTCATAATCATGTTAGTAACCCCAATCATCCTTGAAATTTTGAAATGGTCAACTATGTAATTCATACCTTCATGCTTCAAATGAAAAGATAAATAATAAATACTACAAAGCTGAGGAATGAAAATCATACCTGTCCACCTACCTCTCGGTCTTGTTGAAATGTATGATTAAGGAGTTATCGATGTAAGATAGAGTGGGATGAATAACTTCTTCAACACTTCTTGAGGAACCCAATAGAGACTGACAGTCTGGGCTCACCACAGGCTAAATTTCTACGAAAAAATCCTTTGTATAACTTGCTTCCTTGATGCTGGATAAATATGATGGAGAAATCATGGAAGAATCACCAGAGATACGGGATCCCAAATCTTCGAACTTTTCATCATAATGGACCATCTACATATGACAACTATTTGCAAGGTCTGGCGATGTTTCATCTTCAATTATAGTGGCAAAAGGGTTGAGCCATTCTTCATCATTAGCCTCATAAGGAGAAGGAACAATCATATTTCGTTCCACAGGGTCTTCATAAATCATGTCTTCATCATCCCTCCTTAAGGTGATTGAAAGCTCTTCATCCCAAATAGTGTCAAGTTCTGGCTCAACCTGAGTAACTTCATCAAGTTGTTCTTCCTTGCCGCAACATATGGAAACAATGCTACATGGTCTCGAGGAATCATAGAAAGGTGGTCCAATAAATGTCCAATAACCATCGCCCTCAGAATTCTCATCATTATATTCCCAGGGATTTGATATTTCATAAGGAGTCGTTGTATGTTGGAAGTGAGAACTTTCCCTGTCCTTCTCTTCTTCAGCTTCTTTGGCTTGGACTTTTGAACCTTCATATATAGGACCATCATCATATCCATCTTCTTGGAAAACTTCATCTATCATGCTTGAGATATCATCTTGAACAATGGCTACTTCGACCTGATCCTTGTTTTGGGTTTTCTTACTTAACAAGTCCCTTGCATGCTTGACATGAGTTATCCATTCATCACGTCACCCTGAATCCCAGTGGCTACAAAATGTTTCCACCAGTTCTACAAAGGATGATATCATTCCTTTATCTAGGCCCACAAACCAAGCGAGAGCCTTTCCTCCCAGGTGAAGGACAAATGATCGCATGTAAACGTCTTCTTCTTCTTTAATACCATATTCTGAAGACAAAGTCATAAACCATTCCATTGAAGGCATGCTAAAATATCTCTAATGACTCATTTGAATATCCTCGGAAGTTTGATAAATCAAAAGGAGAGAAACCTATTTCCATTTTGGTAGCATCCAGATTATCAGGATCTTTAAATTCAAATGGAATATCATCTTTGATTTCTTCGCTCAAATCATCTTGTGTCTGGCTACTTCCTTGTGTTTCTTCCCATATATTGTCGATCATGGCCTTTCTTTCCTGTTCTTCGATACCGTAATCCCAATCCATGCGGAATGCATCAATGAACTATCTGAATGAAGGGAAACTTTTGCGAGGAAAGCCCTCATACCAATTCCTAACAGACAAGTTGTCTTCTAAGTGAAGAGATAGCAGAAAGAGCCTCATTCTGATGTCTTCATGTTCGATGTTGCTTGCTCGAAAGAATTGCATGAATGTCTGCACATGTGTTGTTGCATGGTGTTGTCCGCCGAATGCACACCGTCAGCAGAAATCTTTTGGACTGTTGTTTCCCAAGCAGGAAAGGTGTGGCCTTGGGGGAAAGCAAAGATCCAGGTGCTATCACCCGATCCCAGCTCCTCTGTTTGGGCTAACTCCTAACGAAGCCAAGGGGGGTAGTCCCTACGAAAAGTTACTAAGGTCATCTGTGTTTTAACCGTTTTTAGTGTATGATGCGGATGGGTGTTTAGGAGTTTTTTGGTGAAGAAACTTACAATAAAATACCCAGTAAACACTTGCCAATAGAATTAAAGATAACCAATCACATAATAATTGCAGATTAAAAGCAAAGCATTCGTGATACGAAAAGAAGATAACTAGCAATGCTTTAGACAAATAGATAATAAGCACATTAAATTGAAGACCAATGCCAAATAGGGTGCAAGAGATTGTCTTGCGAGTGCTTCTTGGTACATTTTAATGTAAGTTTTTAAAGGTGAGTTGATTATTATAGGGAAAGGGGATCTCCAAGATATACCTTGTGGTACTAGAGATATGTCCGGAATTTAGGCTTTGGTGGATCCGTACAAGGACATGTTGGCTACCAAAGTCCCAAGGGCATGTTCAACACTACATCAACCAGGGATGTAGCCTAACGGTGCCCCCAAGATCTAAGTACAGTGGTTCCACCGTCCCCAGGCAAAATTTTTCCACACAAATTCTAACCGAAGTGTCGAATTTTCACTTATCTTTGTTGGGTGGTTACTTTTATCAGAGTGACTTGGATTAAAATGTGAGAATTGGAAAAGTCTACAGCTACTTCTGGTATCCCAACTGGGTAGAGCATACACAGCGTAGCACAAATGTTTATTCTGATTTTAATTAGATGTGAAGATTGTAACAACCCTTCGACAGAGAGCACTCTTGATCCGCCTTATGGCGAGATTCAAGAGATTTATATGAAAGTTAAAATAGTACAGTTAAGTTAAAACAAGAAAGAAAAGACCCTCCGACAGAGAGCGCTCTTGACTTGCTTTTCAGCAAAGCTCAAGAGTCTTTGGTTCATTTTATTAAACAAGTTAGGAAACGAGAAGAATAAAATACTACTAATGCAAGAAATATGTTGGCCAAACTTATGCATCACTTTTCTGATCAACCTCCACTAATTGGAAAAGCCTTTGGGTGGAGGTGAGAGCATAATTCATGGCGAAGAAGAATGGTTTTATCTCTAAGTTACTTTTGCAAAAAAAAACAATGAATTAAACAAAAAATGTGAAATAAGTATACACCCTACACTAAATAGTGAGTGTGTGAAGTGGTGGGGTTAGAAAAAGCAATCTCACAAAAAATTGCACAAGACGCAAATCCCCAAGGGGGACTAGGATGTGGGTGTTGGTTACCCCACTGCTCTCGTTTAAATTCTTTTACAATTTTTATGAAGAAGATGGAGTGCTTCTTAGTCCAATAAACTTGGATCTAAGAACTTACAATGGTGGATTAAAAAACTATATTAAAGTGGGTGTCCACTGGCTTGTTCTAAGACCTCCTTGATGGTTTTGGTCACTCCAAAACTCCACTTTTGCGCGCAGACTTGCTAAAAACCAGCAAGCAATAAACGTTAGAAAACGATAGGAAAGACAATAAATAAATAAAATTGAAAAAAAATTATACTTAGAAAAATTTTCAGAATTTTGAAGTAAAAGCACGATTTTCCAAGCTTAGATCTAATTAAATGATGTAATTCTTTGAAGACTAATCAGATCTGAATACTTAAAGAAATATAGATTCCAAAAATAAGCATGCAAGAATAAATCTATCTCTTAAGCACCATTAACAAGTAATCGAAAGAAGGAGAAATTCTGAGTTTGAAAGAGGAAGAAGAGAAAGCTTTGCTCAAGCTTGAATCCTTCTTAGATTCGAAGGCATGGCATTCATGGGCACAAGAACATGTAGACTCCTCAAAGTCTGAAGAAGAGGGTGATGCAACTGAGCTCGTCCCCTTACTCCAACGTTGTAACCTGCAAAAAATATGTTCACACTTGCACAAAAAGGATCAAATCTAGTATATTTAACAAATGGAAACCAAAAGGAGCATGAATATAGCTTAATAAAAATGCTACTCTTGAATCTCAATAAGCCAAAAATATCAGTAAATAAATTGAAGCGTAAAATATTTACGCTATGTCTTTAATAAAACCCTCCAAGCTAGATCGATTACCAATTTATTTCAAGCATGAACAAACTAGAACAATATTACCTCAATGAGCATACACCATTCACCATGAACATCAACACCAATGGACCTCCAAAGTCTCAATATTATTCAGATACACAACAATAGTACATGAGCAGAGGTTCCTTGCTTCCGTCTGGAATGAAGAAGAAAGCCTCTTATTTATACAAAAAACCAAGCCCCAGGGATTAATGAACTAAAGATCAAGCTCAGTGTGAAGCCAAGTTGAAGTGAGCTTGAGACTGAGTTAAACCAGAGTTGAAGTGAAGAGGAACTGACCCTCTTCACCCAACAACTGCCAACACGTTGGTAATGGTGAATCCATTTGCTTGGGTGCAGACCCTATCGTGGGTATGGGATCCTCTTTTACTCTGCCTAGGGGATTGCGAGAATATTTAGAGGATTTTGGCATTTGTTCCTTAGCTCAGGCTCGCAATCATACTCCAAATGCCAAAGGTTATTGGTTCTCTGCAGACGAACTTGATCTTATTGGTGAATGCAAATCTATATGGGATAATTATATAAGAGGTCTGGAGTTTGGTCGTATACGGCTCACTGATCAAAATGATATTTTAATTTGGACCCATAATAAGTATACAAGGCCGTTATCTGTTGCTGAAGGTTATACCTGTGTTATCTCTAATAGTTGTTCAGAACTAAATGACAAGGTTCTGAAAATTTTGTGGACTTTGACTATCCCACTGAAAATAAAATGCTTTATCTGGTTATTGATATACCGAAAGATTTTAACCTGGGAGCAATTGCAGACTAGAGGCATCAATGGGCCCAGTCGTTGTGTCCTCTGTGAAGGTAACCTGGAAGATATCCATCATCTATTTTTCTGCTGTCCTTTTTCTGCCCGTATTTACACTTATTTTGAGGTTAAATACAACTGCTCTTTCCCTATCTTCAACTCTATTCACTCTTTCTTGGACCTTTGGTTCTCTTCTACTGCGAGTTCTGCTCCTCACTATTTCTTGCCTCTGTTTATATTTTGGGGAATCTGGCTCATCCGTAATCTGCCTATTTGAAAATAAGAATCCATCCTTCTCTGCATTGATTGCCAGAATTGAAGGCTTGATAAATACTTACCCTGTGCCTCTGAAAATTCACAAAGTTCGCAATATTGGCCCTGAACCATTAAAATGTTTTCCTTGTGGTTTTTTCGATAGAGCTGCTGCGGAGTATATAGGAGGATCAGGTTATGTGATTTTTATCAATGATTCTCACTTCTATAGTTTTTCAATGGGTTGTGGAAGAAGTTCGAATACAAGAGCAGAGTTATTGGCTTGCTGGGCAATTCTTAGAGTCAGCTTATTGATGGGTATTCCTATGCAACTGATTTATGGGGACTCAATGGTTATTATCTCATGGCTAAACAGAATTTCTGCACTTGATGTTCCATCATTGATGCACTGGTGTTGCGACATAAGACTTATGCTTCAAAAGGACCCGCCGGTGATCTTTAAACATACATATCGTAAGCATAACACACTGGCAGATGCACTTTCCAAACAAGGCCTGAATTTGGATATGGGAGTTGTTACATTTTCAGAAACTATGGATGGTTTGATTGTGAATCAAGGCAATCTTAATCTCTTTTAGAGTAGCTGAATATCTCTTTTGTTCAGCATGTTTTTAGCTGTTGATTGATTATCTCTTTCTGTTCTATGTAGAGTCCTTCTTGCCAGCATGTATTGCTCTGATTTTGTATGTTTGAAGTTCATCTTCGATATTACTCAGTACTTTCTGACCTGATATATCAGGGCTGATGAGAAAAGTCTGCTACGATCAGACTTTATCTTTTGAATCTGCTGCTATGTATTGTCATTTATATTTGTAGATGTTGGAACTAGGATCTGGTAGTTATCATGCTGATATGTAAATGATGTCTTTTGATTCATTATGAATAACAAAGACTGGTATTTTTTCCTCTGAAAAAAAAAGTGCCAACACATTCCCAAACTCCCACCAACCGAGCAAGTCATCCTTGATATCATGCGATTGTAAGGCATATTGGTGTCAATCCCTCAATATTTGTAATCTCCTCATCTACCCACTCGCATAAGATACACTCAGCATAACATACACTCAAGCTCTCGCATGGATGGACAAATAATAAACCACATATCCAAAGTTTAGAATGAGTCACGAAGAGGGGTCCACTTCTCACACTTCTCACTACACATTAGCGCAACCCCCAAATGGTTTAGCGTGAGCTTCATCCTCACGTCACTCCCTCGTGAAATAAAACGTGACCACTACCATGAAATAATTCATTTGTATATTCCATGGTTTAAAATAATAGTGTTTGACATGAGCCATCCACATTGACCCTCCCATTTGAATTAATTCGTAGCCACTTTAAACAAGGCTTATACTTGCCATTACATTATGAGGGTCGCGAATCTGGGGACCCATGCCAAGTCATCCCCACCAATTAAAATATTAACTTTGACTTTGAATTTTGACTTTTTTAATATTTGGACTTTAGTGCACTTTCTCCAAATTTAGCATTTAAATGCTACTCTGATGCTCTGTTAGCCGAATGATGCCTTCTAGGATGGATGTTTCAGCTGGCTGAAACATAGTGAAAGCGGCCCCTGAGGTAAAGATGTTGCTCCGGGCTTGAAAATGAGCCCAACCACGCCAAAAACGGACTCCGAATAACACTTTTTTTACATTTTGAATTTTTCCATTTAAACCATTAAAAAATGGCTTAAAAATGGAAAAAAATATTTTTTCTCGGAATCAAACGAAACTCTAGGGGGACCGAGTACATGTTCATATGACTCAATTCGAATAGCTAGCATGTTGAAAAACACTGACACGAAGGCTCTAATAACCTCCTCGAGCCGAAACACCAAGACGACTACCCTAACTTTGGAGGTGTGAGTGAAAAACTCAGAAATTATTAGTCGTTTGTTCAACAACCAATAATAACCAAGGGAAAAAACAATCTGGGTTAGTTGGCTTGATGCTTAAGTCCGGGAAGCCGATCTTTTTATAAAAAATTAAATGCTAGGACATTTTTTACAATTTCCCCAAGGGGGTATGAACATGTATTTACAAAAAAATAAAAAAGGCTAGCCAAAACTGGCTAACTCTAGAGCACACTGAACTTCTAAACTCTGGAGATGAGCATTCATCATGCTCAATAACTGGCAGCTCAATAGGAGGTCCAACTATTGTACAAAATAGTTGGTAACACATGGCACTTATACTGTTGGAATAATGGGAAAAGTGCCTTCCTACCATTTTCAATGGCATACTTGTGTGGAAATCCCGGAATGCATGAAAAATCCAATGTATCCATCCACAATTTGTAATTAGATGCCATCTCGTCATGCTTCCTTGTCTTTGTAGAGCGCTTCTTTATTTTTCTTTAATTGGAGTCCCAAGGAGAGACATGCAAAGTTAGTTAAGCAAATCTCACCAAAGTACTAACTAAAACAACGACGTACCTGATAGATGGGATGGGCTGAGTTCTTTGTGGAGTTGCTAGGTAAGCCTGCAGGTTATTCCCTTCGAAAAATATGTATGCAAATTATATACAATCAAGACTTCAAGACTTACCAAAGTGTCGTTCTTACCAGGGTGTGAATGACTCTGGATCAATCGCTTCAAATTTTGAAATCGTCCTCGGCAACAACGCCAAAATGTTACAAGTTTGAAATGGCAGTCCAAGCCACCAGTAAGCATGTGAGGATGAAGTGACCACTGTCACCTTAGTCAACTTCTCCCAACTGCTTCGGAAGCCTAAGCCTCCTAGGGGAGAGCCCTATTAAGACCCTGAAAAGACACTAAAGGATACCTTTTTTGAGGATGTTAGCTACCAGTGCCTAATGGAGTCAGTTCAAAGAGTTAAGTCTGTATATAGAGTAGACTAGTCTAGTAATCATGAATGAGACTAGTTGTCATAAGAACATAGCAGCAATACATTCATTATTAGTCAATAATGTGCAACTAGTAGTATGAAACAAGGGTGCATGCATAAGTATGGAAGTACATCAGTATGTAGTACAGTATATCATATGGTAACATTTACTTTTATGCATGCATACAATAGAATATCATCGTGTCTCAGATGTTATGACAGTAGTGGTATGACGGATGTAGGCCAATGTACCAGTACTACGTATGTAAGTCACTTATACCTTAAAACATAATAGCAGTAAGAAATAAACATAATTACTTATGTACTAGCAGCATGTTTCAGTCAGTCATTTACTCAAGTACTTACAACAACATTGGACACTTGAAACACAATAATGAACAATAGCATAAACAATATATCAGTGTGTATCTATATTCATGGAGACATCCAATACATGCATTAAAGTAATCAATATGAGGTCTGAAATTGTAAAGGTATAGTATACACCAGTAGTAAGTGTTTAGTATAGCAGAATTATGTATTCAGTCATTTAGCCATAGTCATGTTATAGCAGCATTATAATGTTAGATTCCTTATTGCACACAGATATAATTCATTTAACCAATTGTGCATTAGCTGAATAACAACAAAAATTGTGCATACAACTAATAATTTGCAGACTGTGTATGTGTAGTAAGTACAGTAACAAAATGATATTTCTATGCTTTATATCCAGTCAAATATAAACATACAATACTCTAAGTGTTAACAATGCAACTACTAACCCTTTGCCAGTTGGTGTGTGCAGGTGTTGATGTAAGGGTAAGGTATGGGAGGGTTGGCCACTGTAAAGGGCAGCCCTGTAGGGTAATAAAGGGATGTCACAAAGTGTAACCATGGACTATTAGCAGCCCTAGGAAACAGAACTGGAGGTGAGGAGAGGGGACTTGGGAGGTAACGTGGTTAGTTTAGGTCTGATTTTAGGACTGTTTTAGGGCTTTTTAGGGCAGATTTTGAGGTTTTTAGGACTTTAGGGCTTTAGAAGCTAGGGCGAATTTTTAGGGAAGGAGGCCAAAATATGCAAAAAAAAATATTTTTTTAAGTTTTACAGTTTTCGACATAAAAATGAAGAATTAATTATAACCCTAATTTTACCATAAGAATGCAAATTTACACACGAAAATGCAATCTAACTAACCCTATTGACTAGGTTTTGGAAAAGAGGGAAGTTTGAGGCCTAGGGAGCAAAACCCTAGCACAATCCTACCCTAACCTAGGTCATCTAAGGAGTGAATAACTAGCCTCTAGAGAAGATTAACCTAGGTTTACAACTAACCCATAGAGCCCTAAAGCTCTAACCCTAGAAGTACTCCTAAAAGGATGTACTTCCACAACCAAGGCGCCTAAAGTTGACAAAGATCTAGCCAAGGCGAAATGCAACCCTAACGGCTACTATTTAATCCATAAACATACATCATTCATCAACAAGTAGCATAGAGAGATCAAGATGCAAACCCTAGATAACTCCTTGTGCATGTGTTAAGCAAACAAATCTAGCATCACCTTAGCAAGAGCGTTGAACCAAAGAAACTCCAAGCATTGATCATCAAACCCAGAAAAATTCCTTCCTCAAGAGGTGTGCATCACATCCAAAGAGCCTTAGAAGGGTAGAAAAATAACATAGTGTTTTATCCCATGAGTCTTGTCTTTAAAATGAAAGTGAGGAGATCTATTTGTATGATCTCACACTCACTTTTTACAAAATATCCAAGCCTACATGCCTTAAAATAAGTCAACTTGAAATTATAAAATGTCAACTGAAAATTAAAAGAAAATAATAATAAAATATAGCCTAAGGTAGGCTTAAGGTAGGCTACTTGGGGTATTTGTACCCACATGAGCCAAAACATGCTCAAATAAGCGAAGCACTCTGAACGAAATGCTGGAGTGGGAAGGAGGGAGGGCGTTATACCCTATCTAACCCCTAGAATACTGTAAAATCCCTCAACGACCTCCTCAAAGCATGAAAATGGCTTGGCATGGAGGATGTCTTCCTCTGAGGAGATAAGGCCAAGGAGAGCAAGTGCTAGCAATCTGAGAGGCCAGGAGGGTGTCCGAAGTGGCTATGAAGGGAGACGAATGTCTCACAGCTGAAGCAAAGGTAACCAGAGCACAAACAGGATATGGAGCCATGTGACCCAGTGGTCAACCCTTAGGGGCCCCGAGCACCAACATCGAGGTTAAAAACCCCAATAAAGGGCAGTCAGCAATGCCATTAAGCCATAGTACCCTTAAAGGATGACCAAAGGGCCCAACCATGACCGCCATTGCTCGATAACACCCCTCCTAGTCGAAAAAATTGGCCCTCTCTCCTTGGGGTACACCTGAAGGTGCGTTGGGTACAGGTGCAGCGTAACATACACATTTAATCAAAAATTGGTCTCTAGTCCCTTCATCGTTGTTATCTTTTAATTTCATAAAAAAACTTGTTTTGTTAGGGTTACTCTTCAAATTCCCCTTGTGCTTCATTGCTAAACCCTAATCATATTTAGGGACTCGTCCCTTAAGCTGGAGAAGAGCTAGCCTAAAGAGTAGAAGAGGGTTGGTGAGGTGACAGTGGCCTCCCACTTGTTTATCCATAAGCCATCGTTTATGTTGGGGATTTAATCTCAAACTTTCGGTTTGTGAACCCCAATTGCAAGCTTTAGTAATCCTATCCTAGGGAAACCTCCCTTAAGTTGGAGAAGAGAAAACCTAAAGAGAAGAGGGTATGGTGTAGTTACATTGGCCTCCCTCTTTGTATCACTAAGCCCGTATCTAAATATTTAGAAGTCTATCTTGAAGGTTGTGAGTTTGGGTGAAAACACAACCAATATTAATAAGCCTCATCTATGCAACTAAATGAATAATTTGTGCTTAGGACAAACTACAACTTATTCTGCTTAGGCGAGACTTGAGTTGGTGGAACACCTTTTAGAGATGTGATATGATCTAATTTCTATTAAAATTCCTCAGCACATGGTAACAATACTAGGCTTATTTCTAACCTATCTACTTAGAAAAATAAAAAAATGGAATCTCTATCAAAACTACAGTCTGATTTTTACTAGGAATTGAAACACATCAGGCTAAAGAAAGTAGCAACAAGCACACATATATGAAACTCAAATCATATCGTTGTTTATGAATCTTGAAAAATAGGATTTACACTAAGAGCTTCAAACTCTACCCTTCACTAACTGCTTCCTATTTTAAAAAATTGAATGACTAAATGTATGTCCCCACCTTCTCTTTTATAGACCAAGAAGAGTAGGCACAATGAATTTGGATACATGCACAACAATGCCTCAATTGGAGATGATCTATGACATGCACGCATGCATCCACCTTGATATTTGTGCCCTAACTACTAGGTTGCATGTGCTTCACTAAATTGAGATAGGTTACATGCGCCTTACCTAATTGATGCATACAAACTTAAATTAGAAACTCGATGCATGCCAATTTTAACTAAATCAAAACCAAAAATAAAACTAAACTGCTAAATATAAAAGGTCCCTAAAATGGAACTAAACTGAGGATGGCACATGAAAACACCCTTTATCTCTCTCTTCTCGATAAATACTCCTATGCCCTAATTACTATTGTACTTAATTGCATAAGGGGGTTTGTAGGGAACTGTTGTACTATTGTACTAATGGAGGAGGGTTGCTTCGCTGCTGTATAGACCTGCATACATGCCACCTCTACTTATTGTCACCATTAATGGCACTCTGCCATAACTTTTTGTGATACTAAAAATCCTACACTCCTCTTACTAAGAAAAGTGTTCTCTTCAAAACACAAGATACTCCCTCTGTATCTAGAATCTCCCCTCTACTATGGATTTTGTAAAACAATTGACCATCAACTAACTTAAACAAACAAGAATCTGGATCATTACTTAATTTGTACTCTGAACTCTCTTCAAAATATTCAAGCTAAAAATATTATGTACAAGGAACATTGCATCCTCAACCTAGAAACCTTCTTTATCCTCTATGCCAACTTCACTAATCAACATCTTCTCACACCACATCATGAACTATTTTGAATTTCCTACAATAATGAACTCATATATATGCACAACCAAGACAAGTGTATTAAACCTATCAAATAACGAATGGAAATCTACGCTAAACTTAGAAAGGCACAACATAAGTGCAAACTCATTGATACTGAAATCCAAATAGGGGGGTGCATGCATCAACCCATCCATGGAAACTCCCTCTTCTTGGAAGAAACCATTGACAACTGGAGTAAGATTCTCATCAAGGTCAACTCCCTCTTGTTGAGAGAATCCTTTTGTAACAACCTTATCCTAGCACTCTTCCATACTCCCATCAAATGTAATCAAGGAAGAAATCATTGAATCCACAATTGGTTATGTAATTGTCTCCTAAAGGCTAGAGGCACACTCCTCTATCATGGATTTTTACCATACCTACTCAATTAGATATGTGAGTAGCCTATAAAGGCCACCTTCTCGCATTCCTTTGGATAAAATTTGACTAGATCCATAATTGGTGTCTCTAATGGTGACTTGTTGACCATCAAAATCAACCAAACACTATAAAATTGTCATGCAAGAAAATAAAAGAAGACTTAGTTAACTTAAGAGCATATAAGAAAAAATCTATCTCAAGAACATCACATGAAGGCATTTGGAAATATAAGGAGCCCAATCCCTTCACAAGATACGTGCCATTGTCATCCAACTCCACACAGAGTCCTCCTTCTTGCTCTTGAATCCTGCTAAATATTTCTATCATTAGTCATATGTTTGGGAGCTCCACTGTCCACATACCATTAACCACTTGAAATTGTGTTCGTGGAAAGACAAGATACCATGGAAAAGGTAGTATCAAGCCTAGTTGTCAACTCACTTACACCTAAACCCTGTGCATTTCCAAAAAAAACCTATTGTTGCTACTGCTTGCCCTTTCCCTTTTTCCTCTTAGGACACTGAGAAGCATACTGACCCTATTTGTCACACCTGAAGCACAAGATATGGCTCAAGTCTTTCTTCCCTTGACATGAAAAATCCAACTCTTCCTCTTTGCTCTTATGGACCCTCCCAAGTCCTCCTTTTCTACCTCGTCTTCCCAACTTCTCAATAAATGCTAGGTCTAACTCTAGTACCATGTTAAAATTCCTTATCCTTATAATTGGTACACACTTCTTGTAGTCTCTGTTATGACATATATAGTAGTCGGGCTACCATATTCTCTTTTTCAGATACAGTACATTTTTCAGCCAGATCTCTTACATATGAGATGCTGAGATGAGTAGTTTTGACGGATCATTATTTTATTTGTGGACTATTGTACTCTCCCATGTTAGGACCGAGTCTCAGGACACTCAGATTTGAGGACCGATGTAGCCATTTAGTCATTACAGAGCAGTTATTAATGCCCAGTTTTATGTTAGTACTTTCTCATTGGACAGATGATGGTTCAAATGGATTATATGCATGATTATGACTCAACTTTTATTATATTGTATTATGGTTATCATTTGCTTTTATACTCATCTTTGTGACATGTATTAACATGTAGTGTCATGACCTGGCGGTCATAATTATATGGACTTGGATGTATTTGTATTATGTATTGATGTCCCTACTCTGACTTTGAAGTTCTTGATCTATACTCATTGGTTTTACCCTCCTTAGGGAGAATATAGGTAGTCATTTCCACCATTATTTTGGCTTGCTAGTGTTGGCTTCATCATTCATTGTCTCCACCTGCCCATTACCTTCCAATTTTGTTTTTAACCCGACTTACTACTTGACTTATGGCATGGAGGACCTTTTTCCTCGCTAGAACCTTTGTTGGACAAACCTCCCTGTTTATATTGTGTCTCGGCTCTGAGTTAGTGATAGAACTTGCCTTTGGTGAGTTGGATTGTATGCCTAAATCATTCTGGTCGATTGTCCCGATGTTTGGCAATGTGCAGAACCCCCCCTGGTCACTTGAGATGTTGTTGGCTAAAACTAAAAGCTCATGTACTATACTTGTATTGGAAAATGTTTTATATGCGCCCATGGAAAATGAAAATGCTAAAAACCGTGTTTCTTAACATATGTGAAAAAGGGCAAGAGCAATGAAATGCTAAAATACTCCTCGAAGGGTATAAGAAAAAGGTCCAAAAAGGAAATGGTTAAATATATGCTATATCCAAATATTGTTGACCTTTCAAATTTGAAAATGTCCTGGATGAAAACTACAATTAGTTGTGCTTCTAAGCACTGGTGAAGTCCCCAAAATGACATATAGGCCAAAAAGGCCATGGAAATGAAATTGAGGATCCTAATGAAACTAGATCAAACTTGATGTAAACATGATGCCTAAGTTGAATAAGCACTCTCTGAACAACTCAACCATTTGTGAGGCACTGCCATTCCTTGTGTTGGTGTTTGTCCTGCATATGGTTATAGTGAGTTTTTCCTTTCCATATCCAAAGTGTCATGATGTAAAGTAGGAAGTCATCCTTTGCCCTAGCCTTGTCAATTTCATCATTCACCCTTCACTAGCAAATTGACTACAACTATGAAGTGAGTATAGTCCTGAAAGTCTAGTCTGAGTAATAATAAATAAAGCCCTATGTATGTATTTGGTTGATACACCGCCAGTGAAATGACTGCTACATGTTGTGATTGTTGCTAAAATGATTTGGAGAGCATGTTTTAGCCTTGTAGCAGATTGATGATAGTCTGAGTTATATTATTGGTATATGGTCATTTACAGGTGATTATATTGTTTATTGGATGTTGTTGATAATCAGGCAGAGACCTGGAAAGGGTATGAGTATACACCCTAGATGGATTTGGACTCTCTGAGTGTAATGAGATAGTTTATTTTTAGTTCCAGGCACTTGCAGATATGATCAGGCTCATTTTACCATTCTGATGCAGTTTTGCTTCACAAGATGATGTGTCTGAGTAGGGAGATGTTTTATTTGGATCTCCTAGGGCGTTGTATGGAGCACAGGGGTGCAACCACTTGTTTGTACCATAGTACCCCCATCCCAGAGAGCCTGGTGGGCTCAGTTTGACAACGCAGGCACCCTAGGAGGTTTTTTGGTAGGTTCACGTTTCCCGAGGAGATTAAAAAATGATTAAATGGCTATTGAAGAAATCGATTTGGGCTACTAAGGTAAGGAAATGACATGGGATGAGTCGTGATGATGAGAGTGATGTCCTTCGCACCTTCTCCAGCAGTTGCAGCACCTGATTGGGCCCACACCTATTTTTGGGGGCATTTTTATATTATTTTCTGGAGCTTTTGGGAGGCTCACGATTTTCTCAAGGAGGCACAAAGTCAAAGAATTAAAATATTATATTATTTTATTGTGCCATGGGGCACCCATAGGGAGTTAGTCAACACTCCATGGACCCACCATGTGCTTCATTTATTTCTTGTTGAGTGGGGTACCCTCTTGTTGGGTGTTTTAGTCCACTTTGGTACTTTATGGTTATATTGATCCATGTATTGTATGTTGATCTCATCTCAACCATTGATTAGAATATTTTATCTTTTAATCTTAGCCACTCGTTTTGAAAGTGGTTAGGATTCGGTTATCATTGTGGTCCTCTCATTTCTATTTAAAGGAGAGAGCTTCTCATTTATAAGGGGGTCTTTGGCTCTTGGATCTGATTAATAGAAAGATTTTTTGTGCATATTTTCTGGATCTACTTTGCATCTGATGTTCTTCGATGGTGATTGGAAAGTCTTTTGCTTCCTAGCATTCGGGAAATTGTTATGAGATCTATATTTTTTGGGGATCATTGTTTTATCTACAGGAGGACGACTTCAGCTTGGGCGTTTTTGCAAGGGGACCTCAACTCGCTTGGATTGTCTTTGTTTTTATCAGGGAGTTTTCATTGGTGTTGTGGTGACCTATGATTTCTTCTTGCTATTTTTCTGTAGCATATAGCTTCTTCCTCATGTCATAGCAAATCTGACATGGTTGACATTTGTTGTGTAGGAGAGAGGGCACATTGACTTCCTCGGGCAAATACTGGACATAGAACTCGCTTCAATCTTCTCAAATTGTTCAGGATGGCAGGGATCATCATCATCAAGGCATCTACAAGCATTTCCAGGTTAGATCTAACAGGTAAGTCTCTCCTTTTTTCAGATCTAAATCCATTGTACCTTCTTTTCTTCAATTTTTCTGAAAAAAAACTCCTAAATAAAAAAAATAAAAAATATATTTAATCGGGGCACCACTTGATCTTTGAGCAAACCATTTATGGGTTTTGTAGATCGGGCCTCCCCCTCACTGAATCACCCTCAACGCTGCCCTAATTGTGACTGGTTTTCCCTAGATCTGACTTATTGACTGCTCAAACCCCAATGCCCCACTGAAAATTTGACATTTTCTAGAGTTGACTTTTTTCGGAAAATAATTAAATGGGTGTGTAGATCAGGTCTTCCTCATTCCAGAATACTCCCAACGCTAAGCTATTTCCATCCAGGTAGCCCTAGATCTAAAAAACTGATTTTCAACCTCCTAGCCTCCTTCATCAGATTTTGACTTTTCCAAATCTGATTTTTCCTGAAATTTTCTGACTTGGGTTTGTAGATCGGGCTATCCTGATCTCATTTCCACTCCAAAGCTGAGCTGATAGTCTCCTGGTGTCCCTAGATCTGCATATCTGCCTCTCCAAAC
This sequence comes from Pseudotsuga menziesii, assembly GCA_001517045.1. Classification (NCBI taxonomy): domain Eukaryota; kingdom Viridiplantae; phylum Streptophyta; class Pinopsida; order Pinales; family Pinaceae; genus Pseudotsuga; species Pseudotsuga menziesii. The sequence goes on along the minus strand of LPNX010951363.1, from coordinate 664,134 downwards.
CCTAGCGCTATCCCTCCTTCTGTTGATTTCCCTGTAACCTGAATTTTCTGGGCCAAATCCTTTTCTGGGTCCATAGATCAGGGCATATCCCAGGTGGGTTCACTAAAACGCTGTGCTGATACTGACTCCATTACCCAAGGCTGAATAGGCACTGATCTCCAAGCATAGCGCTAGCCCTTTCTAACCTCTTTCCCCCGAAATTTCACCATTCCTTGATAACTCAGGTAACCTGATACTTTCATATCTTTCATTGAGTCTATCTCCTTGGTACTAGACAGTCCCAACTCTGTCCTTGCTCACCCTCTCTCAATTACGTTTCTCAAGACAGTGGTCATCTTCATCAGTTGCTAGTACCTAAACCCTAGATCTAGGGTTTCCATTTACCTTACACCTTACGTACCTCAAAGCCACATTTGATCTGTTCTGGTGTCTGAGTCTGATCTTTCCAGTCGGGAGTAGATCCGGGTCTCCCCCATTGTTGTCTTGGACTTAGATAACATAAAGCGAATACTGCCTTGATTGACGTGACAACCATCCATTTGGGAGTCTAGGCAGTCTTGGTTCCACCTCCCTTGTTGCTTGCCCCTCTACCATCCATTCTGGATTCATCATACATAGGCAACTACAAGGTTGGTGATTACAGTCTCCTTGCCTCTCCAATGAAAGCATCCCACAACTGCTCAAAGTCAAGTAACTTCTCCTGGCAAATATTTTAGAAAAAGTTGTGCCATGATGGACTCAAGCCATTCAAAGAAATCTGAACTAGCTCATTATTCTCAACTTTGCCCCAACTACAATAATCCAATCTCTCAACTCTGCTATCTTCATGAGATAGCTTGTCACTATATATGTCTTGCTCATGTGGGTAGCACTTAGCTTGTTCTTTAAGAGCATCTTCCTAGATACATTTACATTGTGGTACACGATTCTCAAGGCATCATAAATATGTTTGGCAATCTTCTTCTCAACGATATGAGAGATCAAGTGATCCTTCAGCAAATCCCAACAATAATCACTTTGTTGCCGCTGCCTTCTTGTTGGATTTTGCTAGATATTTGGGATTTGTAGGTGGCACAGCCACCTTCTCCATAAGGTATCACAAATTTGTCATTTCCAGGAGGTTCTATAATCTTAACTTCCATGGCACAGAGTGACTAGTTGCCATCGCTACCACTATTTAGAATATGCTACATTCCGCAATTGTTGAAATCACAAGGTCTTCTCACCTCACAAGACTCAACAAGGTCACATGTTGATTACTAGCACCGTTTTTATTCCAATCACTAAAGCTTGGATGTGCTACCCATTGAAATCTTCCAACAACTCTTTACTACATACATGGTATCTCTCAATGAACAGAATTTGGAAGATTTCAGGTGCTAAGCTATGATACCATGTTAAAATCCCTTGACACATGGTAACAATTCTCGGCTAATTCCTAATCTATCTACTAAGAAAAACAGAAAACTAAATATCTATCTAAAGTGTAATCTGATTTTTACTAGGAATTGAGGCACATCAAGATGAAGAAAGTAGCAACAAGCACATAGATCTAAAACTCAAATCACATCACTATTTATTAATCTTTAAAACAAGAATTACACTGAAATCTTAAAACTCTATCCTTCACCCACTGCTTCGTATTTTGAAAACCTAAATGACTAAACATATGTTCCCGCCTTCTCTTTTATAGACAAAAAAGAAGAGTAGGTACAATGAATGTGGACACATGCATAATAGTGTCTCAACTGGAGATGATTTGAGGCATACAAGCATACATCCTCCTTAAGATTTGTGCCTTCACTCTAGGCTACATGCACATCACTAAACTGACCTGGGTTGCATGCACCTTACATAATTGATGCATGCAAACTTAAATTAGAAACTTAATGCATGCAAATTCTAACTAAAGAAAAATAAGAAATAGAACTGAACTCTTAAATATAAAAGGCATCTAAACTGAAACTAAACTATGATGGCACATGCATGCTTTTGGCATCAACACACTTTCCATCTCTCTCCTCCATTAATCTTCTCGTTCCCTCACTACTGCTGTATGGAATTGCAAAAAGGGTGGTTGTAGGGAACTGTTTTGCTTGTATACAGAACTCTGTTGGAGGAGGGTTGCCTTGCTGTTATATAGACCTACACACATGCCACCTCTACTTGCTGCTGCCATTGATGGAATACACTTTTTGAGGCTCTAAAACCCAACAATTTGAAGAAAAAATTACCAAGACCATAAGTAAAAGCATATAAATCTGTTATGGACCAGTTATGGGGTTTGTTCTTTGAGAAAACTGCTGCATGGATTGACTAAATCCCAAAGGCAGAGTCTATAGAGTGCTGAGGTGTTGTTGGTGATACCTTTGTTGTTGGAACATGAAATAAAATATCAGAGGTGTTAGTAATAGCAAAATGGTGTGTTACAACGGTTTTCAGTGGAAACGCACACAACAATAGAATTGGAAGTGTTAAATCAGTCCTAAAAGAAGAAATTAAGCAACAAATAGAGAGTGTGACTGGGTGAAAATCATTCATACGTAACAACTACAAGCATGGCGAATTTAGTTCACTCCAAGACAACATGTGAATCAATACACCCTCAGGCCTATAATCAGAGAAAGGTCACATAACCTATGAGAACATGATTAGACTTAGCTATAGTGATTATCTATGATGATGGTCCAACAAATCACCTTCATGAATGATAAGCAAATCACCTTGAATAGTATAACAATAGTCATATAAGGTAGAGATACATGCTTAGAAGGTTGTGTCAGGACTCAGACTTGTTACCTCCCAACTTGTACTTAAGTTGAAAAAGTCCCAACCCACGAGTACAAGTCAAAGGCAACTTTGGATTGGTTGCTAATTTCACCACACAACCAATCCCTTTTCTTTAGACAACTCTCAAAATCCAAAGGAAGCTTTCCTAACTAAATGATTTTGCTTTAAATAAAGACTGAGCGTTAATTTAATCTTAAGCACAACAAGATAAAAAGTAAAATGAGCGTTATTTTAATCTCAAGCACAACAAGATAAAAAATAAAACTAAGTACTTAAGATGCCAAATGAATCAACAACTAAAAATATATGCTCATTAAAACACCAAGATTCAAATGGAAATGCTTCAAATAGATATAACAAGATGAACTAGAAGCGTAAAATAAACAAGTTACTAATCCACAATAAATATATGAAAATGAACCATGCACAATGTGAATCAACAAGATGTCCAAGGCTTAGAACAAGGTTTAGGGTAAAACCCTAGAGCTCGTAATGAACTCAATGATGGTTAGACTTAATGGATATGTTGTTACCTACTCTAACCAAAGAATGGAACTTAATCCCCAATCAAATTAAATAATTGCAAGAACTGTAAGATGTAAGTTAAATACTTCAAGCAATTAGATGTTAGAAACTAAGTGATTTAATATCAAGGAATTAGTGGTAAGAAATACTTTAAATGAGTGATAATAACCACTATGAAATTTCCCTTGAATAGATGTATGTTAAAGCTTGTAAGAAGAATCTTAATTCTGGAAATTAATAAAGTAAAAATTTAGAAATTTAAAGTAAATTCCAGAATTTTAAAAATCAAATTAACCCAAGAAAAATGATAAAACACTGTGGATCACTTAGGTCAATGAATAATTCTGCAATGTATGATATAATTATGATTTTAAATGGCTGAAAATTGCAGAAATTTAGTAACCAAATCAAATGTAAGAAAGATTTAACCCTTATAAATGTGAAATGAGTTGTAAATTTCTATTTTAATGATTAATAAACTTAATTTCTAGAATGTCGAAATTTAACAATTACTCACAAATAAAGATAAACAACTTTAAAATACAAATGGGTAATAAAATCTGAATATACTAGAGATAAATTTACAATGTAAAATTCATATTTTTGGGGCCAAGTCTTTAGAAAATTGATCTTTAAGGCCCCAAGTCTTATGAAAAAGAATCTGAAAATTTAATAATGAATCTTTAGAGTTAAATTTCAGACTTTTAATCAATGTTCCCCCAAGGTTCCGAGACGGCGGGACGCGGGTTCGGGGAGATGCACATTCGGGACGTGTGGAGACCACCCCAAAATTTTAGAGAAATTCAATGGGGACAGCAGGACGCGATAGTCATAAAAATTTTAAAAATATTAAAAATATGAAAAATATAAATCCCAACAATAACAAACATTCATCATTCTGGAATCTGCAATCATGCAATCATGCAATGTACATGCAAAATTCAAAGTTCAAACACATTACAGGATTCATCAAGATTACCATTATATTAATAATAATTTATAAATATATTATATATCAATATGAATCTATGATTAACATGCACATCATATTTGATAATCTTCAGATTTGACTTTTAAGTGATTGAAAAAATGAATCAATGATACTAGATAGTATGATACTGTAGTTGTTTCACGGCCATTGATAGTTTAGAATTATATAATATACTTTTGGTTAGAAATTGTAAATTAGATTTAGTTTTTAATATTTTTGTTTATGTTTTAAATTTAAAATTTTATTACTATTTAGTTTTTAATTTTCTTTTTATGTTTTACATTTAAAATTTTAATATATAAGTTTATAAGTTTATAAATAATAAAATTTTAAGTTTTATTAAATGGTTTTAAGTTTTTTTTAATTATATATTTAAGTTTTTTTTAATTAAGAAAAAAAAATTTCGGAGTTTCGGGGGAGTTTCGGGGCGGGACGCCCACAAGTTTCAACGAAGTTTCGGAGTTTCGGTTGGGACGCCAGGAAGTCCCCCCCAAGTTTCGCCAAGTTTCGCCGCCCACCGAAACGTTTCGGTCCGCGTCTCGCTAAGTTTCGCCAAAAGGGGGACATCCCGAAACGTTTCAGATGGAGTTTCGGAGTCCCTGGGACGCGAGAAACGTCGAAACGCGTCCCCGTGTAACATTGCTTTTAATTAGATATAATCTAAAGATATTCAATAAAAATATAAACCTAAAGTAATTGTGAAATCTAAATATGATTTTTCTTTAGGATTAGTAGATTTCACCTTAAAACAAAAATAAAAAAGGGGTGTTATCAAAAAAGTTGTAGCTGTCACTAAAAGAGGTTCTATCCAAGACGATAGAGAATGGGGCAGTTGAACTAAGTGACACCTCAAGGGCCTCGTTCACTACAAATAAAGTAGTTGTCATACCAAATGAGCTGTCATCACTTTAAACCACTCTAAGGGAGGGGCTAAGGGGGAAACCCTAGTCTCACCTTGTGGGCAAGACTGAAAACCAAGGTATCAAATCTAGATGTATACTCGCATGCAAGAAACCTGATGGAAGCAGCCCTAGACAAGAGATGATATGGAGTCAAAGTATGAGGATCTAGGACAACACCAGGGCAAAATTTTGTATGTTGGGATACACCCTAGATACTAGACTTGCTATGACAGATATGGCGATCTAACCCAATAAGTGAAAGAGCACTTTATGTGGAGAAAACTTCAGACTCTAAAGGGCAATTTGACTTTAAATGGGACCAGTCTTCTATAATTGGGCATAAGGAGTCTATAAGAGAATATTATGGCTTGAGCCAACTACCAATTGAAAACAATCCTTGAGCCAAAAGATAAATTATGCTTTTAGCAAACTCATGAAAACCCAAACCAAATCGAAAAATGCTTAAAACAAAATAAATGGAAACCTCGAAGATAAATTCTAAGTTTAATGAGACTTCATTTTGAGAGGATGCTGGACATAATTGGTTCAAGCAAAGACAAAGTGTGATACCCCAAACAACCGAATGAAACCACAGATGCAATTTGAAGTGCTTGTGTTTTTTAATCAATTGATGATGCCCAAGTAAAATCGCAGGACGAAAGAAATGGGTTCAAATTAGAACACGATTTCACTTTAAGAGAAAAACGATTCGATTTAGAGATGAATAGTAATAAAGTCGAAATTGTTTTCACTACCAAATGAGAACAAATTTCCAAGCACACGATGAGATCTGAAGGTCAAATACAATTTTTCATTTAGAAACACAATTTCGATTTTGGCTTTGGAAATTTGTTTTATGCTCACATCTTGCGATGGTATCTCGATAATGCCCGAGATTTATTCTTACTCACCATCTAAGACTCCTCTGCAATTTTTTTTATACTAGGGGAATCGATAACTGGGGAAGGTTTGGTACTCGCGTGACACAAGGTCCAGGGATCCATTCCCACTACCGCTATACCCCTAGGTGCACCCACACAGCCCGCCTACATGGGGCATGGGTAAGTTGAGGTTTGAACCTATGACGTCATAAGGAGTGCCTTAAAAATACACTCTATCGCTAGTCAGTCTACACCCCTACGGGAAAACTCCTCCACAATTTAAAATAAATAGAAACAAATCGTTTTATTGATGATAAACTTCACTAATGGGTGCGTTGTGGCCATTGATAGTGATTTTGCACCTCTTTCAAGCACAGGACTATAACCGTGGTATCAAACAATCTAAAAAATGATAAACGTGATTTCACTGAAAGATAACAAATCGGTTTTTCAAGAAATCAGGCCTAGTATTTTATCGTTTGGTTTCCAAATATGACGCAAAGGTTTTTTTTAAAGGATTTTCCTAAGAAAAATGACCCTCCTCCATTTCTTATGCGATTTCAGTTAGGATAGAAGAAATCATTTTATGGGTGAGATTTATTCCCAAGATGAAAACGTGGGGCATAAGAAGTGTCGTCTGTTGCCGCATTTCACACACCTGCGGGGGAACATGGCAAAAATATTCAAGCCATTTGGTGTGTCCATGGGGGAAAGTCTCAAGTCAAGGCTGTCACCTTGTTCTTGACTCCTCCATTTAGGCCAACTCCTAATCGAAGCCAAGGGGGGTAGACCCTATTAGTTTCCAAGGAGTTTGATGAGAAATAAAACATTGGAACAAGATATTGCAACAATATATGTAAGCACGACAACATATAAATTATCTCAACGCGTGATTTATGAATGATCTTAAAGAAAATGATTGTATGATAACAAAAGTAATATCAGTGCTAATAATGGAGTCAGAAAAAAAAGGTAATATTGTTGTAGTGTTGAGAAGTGTGTTGTGAATGCTCTTGGTTAGTTTTAAATTATTGTGGAAGATGAGTGAATTAGATTAGGGGGAAGGGAACTCCAAATATAGCCAAAGGTTAGAGAAGTATGTCCAAAATCCTTATCCGATACGGTTTCACGTAAAGAATATGTGGGTTGGATCAGAGTCTCTAGGATGTGTCCAACACTACGCCAACAAGAGTGTAGCCTGACAGTATCCCGAGGCCACTACCCAGTTGTTTCCGCTTCCTCTATGAACTTTCCCCACAATGGATCAAATCGAGGCATGGGAGGTTAATTTAAATGTGAGACTAATTAAACTAGTTACCCATGTTTCTTTTGATGCAGCCAACTGTTCGGTCGAACTGCAGCGGTGTAGAGCATACACAATAACGTCTTGTTGATTTTAAGGACTTTAAAGACTGTGTTTGTTTGTTAGAAAAAGAAAAAAATAAACCTCCAAGAATCTTTTTCGGTTCAAATGAGCCTCAATTGGGAAAGCAAAGAGGAGTTAATTTTAAACGGGAAGCAAAAATTAACACAATGAACTAAAAATCAAAGGCTTTCTAATTAAGCCTACCATGCATCTATTTCCCCTTTCGGGTAACTCGGGAAGTCGTGGGGTTAGTATTTGTCTTACTTTTGATCAAATAAAAAATAACTAATGCAATGATCAATGTATAATATTTGGAAAGAAAAAAACTAAGCTAAAAAACAAAACATGAAAAATTGGCACCGACACAGATCCCCCATGGGGGGATGGGGAGTGGGCTCTGAAGAGCCTACTCAAATGTTTATTATGCTCAGTTACAATTCTTGTTACGAAATGCCACTTAGTTCTTATAGAAAATTAACCCAAGGGCTTACAAATTTTGCAAAGGAAGCTATGGAAGTAGGGGGAACTCCTAGGAAGCTCCAGATGGCCCAAAATTCAATTTTTGGGCAACGTTTCCTTGGGATCTTGGATTGATTTTTGGGAAGCCAATAATATTATGCACTTAGATGCAATATTTAAACTTTAGATTTCAAAGAAAAACTACCTTATGCAAGCTAGAAATCTTCTTAATAATGCTTTGAAAAAAATTAGCCTTCTTATGCCAGATCTACTTGCATAAAGGTAAAAAGTGAAGCACTTGCTAAATCTGTGCTATTTGAATCTTGAAAACTAGATCTAAATGACAATTTATCTTTTAGTGCATAGATATAAGTAAGCTAGAAAAGTAACCAAAGAGAGTATTGATTTTTAAGCGAGAGAAGGGAAAGAGAAAGAGTATGTAGCCGTGAAAGTTTTGCTCGAAAAGATTGGTAGCGGGATGCCGAGGGACTGTCTTTCATAATTGTCAGAGTGGGGTGGAGTCAACCTATATCAACACCTCCTCTATGCTAGGTATCCTGAAACTCAATCACACACTTACAATACCCGTGAGATCTTGAAAGTTGAAACACATATAAAAAGAGCTTAAGATAACATGTAAATAATCTTATTGACATGCAATATTTCACCTCTAAACATACATGTTAACATAGAAATTAAAGTAATCTTACTTTCAATTCTTATTCCTACTGATTCGAAGGAATCCTTACAGGTAAATTGGTAATATCTATACCATGATAAATGCAAGAAAATGGAGAAAATACACAGGTTACCTCATAGAAACATGACAATCTTAGCCCACACATAGTAGCACAACACCATTAACCTCCAAAGCTTCTCTTTATTACAAGCACAATAGCAAAAGCATAACAATTTACAATAGCATGCACTCTCAGCTCCAAACCCAACTAGTTTGTGAGACAGGCAGGAACTTTATTTATAGCCGAAGAGGAGGGAGTGGGTGTATCTAACACTAAAGATAGAGTGGGAGCTGAACTGAGTTGAAGTGAGTTAGAGGGGAGTGGAACTGGAGAGGTGGATGACACCTCCCTCACCTAACTCACCTAACTCACCCATCCATTCATTGGTTGCCACTTCACTCAAGCGTGAGCCTTGAGGGTGGCGTTATCTCCCATGCGCAAGTAACTGGCGATCCCTCTAACAACCCATTCGAATCTCCTCGAATTATATGATATATTACCATACTACCCAAAGCTTTTAAAAACCTCCACATGGATGAGGGGTCCACACTTATTCTAATCGCAACCTTTGTGGAGTTTGGCGCTTTCTCTTAATGGTTGAAGTCATCTCCTCCATTTAAACCATTCGCCACTTAAGTTTATAACCGAAGTTTTGATGTATTTGTTATCCACTAATTTTGCACTTAGTTGGATTAGTTGAGGAGCTGCTAGTTGACAAACATGATAAATGTTTGTTTCCATTGTATCAGTTGATCCGTCTTTATGTCTAGCCAGTTTTGGCTAGTCAGTTTTTTATTTGAATATTTTTTACCATGGCCCTGCGGGGTTTGTAATAAAATGTGCTAGTAGGGTGTTTTGAGTGGTTCGGTCTCCTACGACGTTGAATTTCAACTAAGGTATTCCAGGGAGTTTTTTTTCCTTGACAATTATGCTTTGCCTATAGCCGAGTATAATTGACGACGTTTTTTCCCGCTTCCTCCAAAGCTGGAATGCCCGATTTTGAATTCTAGGCCTTGGGGGGTTATTAGAGCCCAACTAAGTGTATATAAACCTCCTAGGAATTATTAGAATATAGCATGGTCATGTCTTAAGTCACCAGGACCCTCAAAAAAATTTCCGAAATTTTTTTATCGAACGCATCAAAAATTATTTTTTTAATTTTTTAATTTTTTAAATTTTTCCTAAGTTTTTAATTAAATTTTTCCATAATTTAAATGGAAAAATTCAATTTGTAATAAGTTAGTCATTCGGAACCCGAATTCAATGATTGAAGGCTCCAACCTTAAGCCAAAAATCATTATTGATCGTCCAGCCAATCAGATCCAACTTTTAGATCATTATTCGTCCACATAACGCATATTTTCTCAAAAAAGTCATTTTTGGGGAAAAAATTGATTATTTAATAAAAAATGATTATTTTGGAGAAAATCCAAAACTTTCCAAATTAATCCAAATTCAGTGAAATAAAATCCAAAATGACATGGCATTGGGCATTTATGATGATTGGAGTTAACAGAACTCAACTTCAGTGAGCATTCAATGAGCATTAAAGATATATTCAGTTAACGGTCTTGTCATCTCCAGCTAAACTCATGAATTGGATGAGATGGAGAGTATTCATTGGCTTGATGTTTTGATCGAGGTAGGAACTGGTGATTACACTTATGATCTATTAGCAGTGGCTCCTCCATACCTTGCTCATGCCTTCACCTACTTGCTCACGCCCTCTCCTCATGCTCACGCCCCTCTCCCCTCATGAGGGCGTCATCACACGTGTGGACTCATCTGTGGCTTGGTTTCAATGCTTAGGGTTGGAGTGGGGGCGCCTTGCCTAGGTAGAGGCCTCCCCTCAGTGCTCACTCTTAACTCTCTAGCCTCGGTTTTGTACTCTCAGTAGTGTGCTGAGCCGGTTAGGTTTGGATTTCTGGTTTTAGGGTTTTGGGTCTTCTCTCATTGTATAAATAGAGGCTTCTTTAGCTCTATTGGGATGGATTTTTGTGTAGAGAAACTCTGTCCAAACTTTGTAAATGCTTGTTGCTTTATGCAACTGTTGGAATAAATTTAAGGCTTTGGAGGCTCATATGGTTTGTTAATTGTGGATGAATGCTCTTGATGGATGAGGCAATTGTGTTCTAATTCTCCTCTTACATGCTTATTTTGGTTAAAGATTTATGCTTTAGAAGGCTTCTGTAAGCATGTAAGAACAATTATTTGTGATTTACAATTTAGTTGTTTATGGCTTTACTCTTAGAAATTGAAAGTAGCATTGTTTATTCAGTCATATTTCATGCTCTTTTACATTTCAATTTGTGAAACATACATGATCTAATCCATTTTTTGGCAAGTATTCGAGTTGAATTTTTGCAGATCAGTCCATCCAACCAAGTAGGAGTTCAAGCTCAGCTGCATCCTCTTCTCTTGGAGTCAAGTGCAACTTCCGACAATTTCAAGCTTTAAGGAATCCAAGCATCCTTAAGAAGATCCATAGGTTTGAATATTTTTCTTTACTTTCATTCATCTTTCAAGTTAAAAATTTCTAAATTTTTTGGGTTAAGGCAAGGTTTGGGATAAAGTGATCAATCATTCATCAAACCGTATGCCCCTGTTGGCTGTCCCTTCCTCATTTTGCAACCCTCTTTCACTTTTATTGCAGCCCTTTCTTCTCTTCTTTCGCTGCCCTCTTTTGCCCTTTTTCCTTACTTTTTGAAGCCCTCTTTTTGCCTAACCTTGCAGGCCTGTTCACCCTTTTTTGCAGCCACTTTTTGGGCCCTAGTTTCAGCTTTCTTCCTCATCTTTTGCAGCCTTCTTTGTCCTTTTTGCAGCCCCTCTTTCACCTTTGTTTTCAGCCTTCTTTTGACCTTACTTCGCCCTCTTTTCACCCCTTTTGCCTTCTCTTTTTCATATCTTTTTATTCTTCTCTTCTTCCTCTGGTTTTGGTAAAGTTAGGTTTATTTTTTATTAAGTTTATAGATCTAGTTTCATTTGTTTTTGGACTAACACCATAATGAGTTAGTGTTCAAAGCTCTTATTTTCAGGCAGGTGAAAGAGAGCCCAAAGGCCTTAAGAAAGCAAGGAGCAAGCAGAGAGCAAAAAAGACCAAAACATCTCCCTCCTCTTTCTTCCATTTCTCACCTTTGTTCATTCAAGAAGAAGCTGAACAGAGCCAAAGATTGTAAAAAACTTAATAAAGAGCGAGTGGGATTACGGCTCCCACACCCCTCTTCCCCTATTTGGGGGAAGCTTGTATCGTCCCATTGTCATGCATGTTCTTTTTTGCTTAATAAACTGCTAAAGGTAGAATATGATAGAATAATCGCATGATCATTGGAAAGGTAGTTTATGTTTTGATTAGTTCACCATTCATAAAAAATGAAGTGAAAATATTTCTTTGAGTGTTTGCTTAGCTAATGCATAATTTGTTTACTGTTTTACTTACCCCCTTGCTTTCTCAATTAGGGCCCTAAAAATCCTGAAAGAGACTCTTGGGTAGTTTAGATCTTTATGTTTATGTTTCTTTCAAGTTTAACGGATTAATTAAGTCTCTTGAACTTGCAGTAACACAAGTCAAGAGCACTCCCTATCAGAGAGCATACTTAGAATTACACATCCTTGCATTAGGCATCTTAGATTAGCTAAGTCTCTTGAACCACTGTCCTAAGACGAGGTCAAGAGCGCTCTCTGTTGGAGAGTCTTAGTTAATTAACCTAATAAAATTTGCAACGCACACCCCCTAATTAATTAACTTCGTTTTCTCCTTGCCGGAGTATGCTCTGACCGACCTCAAAATCGGAGTACCCAGAAACGGCATTGGATTTCTAATCTTGCAAGAAAAACTTAATAAAATGTAAACCCTGTAACCAACACACCGGCATTGTAGGGAATTTTCTAAAGTACTTCTTAGTAGAGGCGTCGAAACCCCCATTGTCTAAGCTTCTGAGCTAGTTGGTCAATCTCTGCGATACCAGCCTGGGATATTGGGTGAGCCCGTCATGTCTTCAACGGATTGAACTTGGAATATTCTCCCGATTTTTTTGACAAACCTTCGTTGACACCCTAATCAAGAGCACTTAAAATTCTTAAAATCTACCAAGAGCACTCCCACAACCTAATATTCACTAGTTTGATTTCAAGACTTGTTATTTAATTCTTTGCGCATTTCAGTAATTTGACTCCATAAGGCACTGGTCTTGTAATCTGCATAATTATTATAGTTGGATCAATTATCTGTGGCCTGTTTTAATTTCTATCTGTGAATGCATAATTAATGAAGTCTGGAATCATTACTTATCTTTTAATCTCTTGCCAGCAACATGGATTGCTTTGATTTATGTGTCAAACTCATAATAAACAAACACATTTAATCACAATAACTCCTAAACAACACCCACCCGCATCCGTAACCAATTAAAACACTTTAACCACATTGAGCCATAGAAAACTCTTTGTTAGGGACTACCACTCTTGGCTTCGTTAAGAGTTAGCCTAAATGAAGGAACTAGAAGTAGGTGACAGTACCTAGCTCTGTGCTTGCCCCCAAGGTCACACCTCTCCACTTTCCTAAGTGAGGAGACAACTTTCGAAAAGTTTCTGCTGCTGATGTGCAATTGGCGGACAACATATTAACTATTTGGATAAAGTTGCTAACCATATGAGACCCCTTTGCCATGTCATCCCACCAATTAAACATGTCATTTTTTATTTTTTCAAGCTTGTCCTTTTGTGCCAATTTGTTGCACCTTTAGCATTAAAATGCCAATTTTATGCTCTGTTAGCTAAATAATGCTCCACAAAATGCTCTGAGTGTGGCCTCTGGGGTAAAGAGGATGCTCTGAGTGTCAAAACGAGCATCCCCACGCAAAAACGGAGTTTGGATCTGACTTTTATGCCCTTTACAAATTTTTTAATTAAACCATTAAAAAATGGCCTAATTTTGCGAGAAAAATAATTTTCTCAGAACTGAACAAAAACCTAGGGAGACCTAGTACATGTCCATACGACTCAATTCGAATGCCTAACATGTTTATAAACACTGACACAGAGACTCTAATAACCTCCTAAGTCCTAAGCACCAAGAGGACTACCCCAACTTTAAAGGTGTGAATGAAAAACTCAAAAATTATTAGTCGTTTGTTCAACAACCAATAATTACCGAGGGAAAACACTCTGGGCTAGTCGGTTTGATGTCTAAGTCTACGAATCCGAGCCTTTTATAAAATTGACCATGCTAGCACATTTTTTACAATTTCTCCAAGGGGGTATGAACATGTGTTACAAAAAAATTTGAAAAATATCCCAGAAAAAAGCCCGACGAACTTCTGAACTCAAAAGAATGAACAATAATACTTGTTCTACTTTGTCGGCTCACTTGAAAAATCCACCCAGTACAACTTAGGTGGTAACACCACCCAAACCAGCAAAATGAGAAATGCCCAAGGAAATTCAGTCTTCAACACGAAAATGCAATTTTAAAGTTTTAAATTTTGATTTTGATTTTATTTTACAGACAATTGGAATGAAAGAAACAATAAGAAAAAGGCCAAAGAACTTACCTGGATAGAGACTTATGATGATGCCCGTATCTCTTCACTCAACAGTTCCCAAATAGACCACGATTTGTCCCCAAACAAGCATAATCGATTTCCCCAAGTTGCCCTACTGGAAAACACAAGATGGGTATTGGCAAAATGCAAAATAATCAATCCGATGAGAACGACATAGCTATTGTTGTTGCAAGAACATGAAAGCGGTCACTGTGGAAATGATGACAAATGCAAATCAAAACAACCAGGGACAAACTCCCTATATGAGCGAATTCACCCAAGAAAAGGGAGGTCACCCTCCAATTTCGCCCACCTAGCTCACCCCCCTACAAGAACAACTCCAAATAGATTTTCTCTGGAAATAAACAATAGTCTAGTGGTGTACAGAAGCTTAGTAAGATGAAACAATCAACATCACATCCATAAACACAAGTGAAGTGCCAAAGAACAATTTCTGCTATTGATCTCAAGAACCAAAAGTCCTTAATAATGGGTTGAATCTCTCTTATATAGAGAGACCACGTACAAAATCCCTAGCCGAAAGAGATCAATGGCTAGGATCATATCATCTCATAAGAGATCAACGATGATAAGAGTGTCATCACAGTACATTGAGTTAACTCAAGAAGTGGGGTGAAATTGCAGACCCAGGATCGAGTCCAACAACGGATTTGCATACCTTTACTTCACTAAGATGCCTTGGCTGGATCTGATTCAATTTAGTGGGTTTAGCGCTTACAGGTATTTCAGTTTGGGGTTCCAGGAGAGGAGAATGCAGTTTGGGCTTGATGGGCAGACATTTATGATCGGAGTGGCACAGCGTCAGCATGGTGGTTCCTTTCTAAGATTAGTTTGGAACCCTGCAATTACATTGTTTGGAAGTTCAACAACTGATAGAGATGAGAGAGCTAGTCCTTAATTTCAAGATTTTTCTCTTATGGTGCATTAGGTTGGTTCCCTAGAAGTGCCATTCTCTGAGGGGTTGATCGATTTTTTGTAGTATATGAACACTATACCTATTGGTAGTATTCAAGTGGCCTCTTGTGTTAGTACCTTGCAGGATAGTACTTTGAGCAGAGGGTGCTTCACATCTTCCAGGTTGGTTTGGGACCTTGGAATCATTCTCAGTTCCTATTTGGTTTAGCTTGTTGATTGAAGGGTTGTGATGGCATTGCTTGAAGACCAACAATCTTTGGGAAGGGAGGACTGTAATGTCCTCATTTTTTGTTTATCTTTCCCTGCAAGTGAAGATGGATTTGGGAGTTTGTGTCAGCCTGATCAAACGGAATTAATTAATTATTCAATGTCAGTTGGGCAAAAAACAACATTAAAAAGTGACTTTGAGTAATTAAACTAAAAAAGTGGTGTTTTAAAAAGACTTTGGGGAAATATTACATGAGTACTTTAGAAAGTCACTTTATATTATTTAATGGGAGCAGAAAAAGTCACTTTACTAATTAAAGGTCGAAAAAGGGTTAAAATGGCAAAAAAAAGGTCAAAGTTGAAATAAAACGGCAAAGCGACCTATTCTCTCACTCAAAGCGACTTATTTTGCAAAAATGAAATTAAAGAGCTCTTGTGGCTTTTGGTTGTTGGAACGAAAACACTAAGAGAAATATTGGTTTCGGTGGCGAAACAAATCCACCCAAGTTAATTTGGAAAGATTATTCAAACCTTTCATTGTGTTCATTGTCGTGGAGGAAAACAAATTTACCAACTGATTTGTGGAGGTTCCAGACAATTAGAAATGGGGGGCACTTGGTCTTGAGGATGATTTGACTTCATTTGCAACTCAGTCATCTCCTGTTAAAGGAAAAGGGGTATTCTCATTATATTCCTGCCGAGATTCCCACAAGATTAAAGGGGCTGCTTCAGCTACAAATCGTGGGCATTGTATGAGGAGAGGTGCACCTTTTGTAGGACACTTCGTAGGAAGAAGGGGACCACACCTCTCAGAGTGAGGACGCACTCATTTGAGCGACATTTTCTGCTGTTCACTGTTGTTATTCACCTGAGAGACGTCGTACACTACATCTGGGTGTGTTTTCTTGCAATTGCCAGCTGCCCTAGTCACATTCCAGTCAAATCGTGGTCTTGAGGGGTTGTTCTATATAAAAAAAAGGACATCGTATACTAATGCTAGCGCTTTGTCTATTGTCATCAACTACTGGGCGCTTCTGTTTGTTGTCATCAGCTGCCAGGACCAAGATACAGTCATGCAAATGAAGATATTTGTAATGTCAATGAAGGTTGCACATTAATTAGCAGAGATTTGAAGGTTAGCAATTGCTTTTGAAGTTTTGGAGGGTCGTCGGCACATTTGGAAAGTCGTGGGGATCAAAGAGGAGCTTTTCCATCATTTTCATCTTGTGGAGCAATAGAGGAAAGCCGTACACTTATTTGGGAAGTCATTCTCTTGCTGGGTAGTGTTATTCTCATTCTCGTAGGTTGCAAACACAATCTAGGCAGCGTTATACTCATTAGCAGACTATATTTTCAATATTGGGTTATTATTCCTCTTTTTACAGGCCTTACCAGTGTTGTAGCAAACATTATTTGCTGTAGGGGTCATTTCTGTGTTGAAAGAAATCCATTATTCGTATTGTCTTTGGAAGTTGTCTAAGCATATATTTCAGGTCAGCAATAATATAGATTATTGTATTAATGTTGTTCATATTTTTTATGCTCATTGTTATGAATGTAAGTATGTTTTATGGTAAATGCATTGAGAACCCAGTTGGCATCGTACTGTTTGAGAAAACCTCTGCATCAAGAAAACACTAAAACACACTAGCAACCCACGGAAAAGCATATCAACATGTAAGAGGCACATACAATGGACTGTAGTGAAGTGTTTGACGGAAATGGTAAAAAACCAACATAACAACAGTAAACTCAGTTGTATATAATTAGATCAGTGAGGGGGGATATTACAAATTTTATAAATAATAGATTTCAGAATTTTGAGTTTAGTGTGGATATGTGATCATGGTGAACCATTTGACATCTTATGTAAGTTGTATTTTCATATTTATGTAGCAATGTGTTTATTTGATGATGATATTGCATTAGATGTTAAAAAAATTGAAAAAATGGCTATTTTGTATGTTTTTGAGGTTTCCTAAAAATTGAAAAATGGGCTATTTTGTATGTTTTTGAGGTTTCCTAATATTTTTCCAATGTTGTGAATAAGTTATATTCCGTACTCTCAGCGATATACTCCTCGACATGATGTATATGTAACTATGGTTCAAATCCGTACACTTATTTGGGAAGTCATTCTCTTGCTGGGCAGTGCTATTCTCATTCTCGTAGGTTGCAAACACATTCTAGGCAGCGTTATACTCATTAGCAGACTATATTTTCAATATTGGGTTATTATTCCTCTCTTTACAGGCCTTACCAGTGTTGTAGCAAACATTATTTGCTGTAGGGGTCATTTCTGTGTTGAAAGAAATCCATTATTCGTATTGTCTTGGAAAGTTGTCTAAGCATATATTTCAGGTCAGCAATAATATAGATTATTGTATTACTGTTGTTCATATCTTTTATGCTCATTGTTATGAATGTAAGTATGTTTTATGGTAAATGCATCGAGAACCCAGTTGGCATCGTACTGTTTGAGAAAACCTCTGCACCAAGAAAACACTAAAACACACTAGCAACCCACGGAAAAGCATATCAACGTTTAAGAGGCACATACAATGGACTGTAGTGAAGTGTTTGACGGAAATGGTAAACCAGTAAAAACCAACATAACAACAGTAAACTCAGTTGTATATAATTAGATCAGTGAGGGGGATATTACAAATTCTATAAATAATAGATTTCAGAATTTTCAGTTTAGTGTCGATATGTGATCATGGTGAACCATTTGACATCTTATGCATCTTATATATTAGTTGTATTTTCATATTTATGTAGCAATGTGTTTATTTGATGATGATATTGCATTAGATGTTAAAAAAATTGAAAAATTGGCTATTTTTGTATGTTTTTGAGGTTTCCTGATATTTTTCCCAATATTGTGAATAAGTTATATTCCGTACCCTCAGCGATATACTCCTCGACATGATATATATGTAACTATGGTTCAAATCTAGGCATATCCTCATAGTATATTCAATTTCGTATTTTGTTTAATAGTTTATGTGAGTGAGATTGTACTGTAGAAATAGCAGCTCCAATGCTATGAGAAAAGATTTTAAGAAGTAGCACTGGAAATAGATCTTGCTATTAAGATAATTCTCTCAACCATACACAGGAAAAATAGAGAGAAGAATAGAGACTGAATCACATGAATGAAGAGATGAATATTGCAGTGTATCCTTTCATTGAATAATGATGAATAATAGTGTATATCAATAGTACATTCTTCATAGGTAAAATTGAGTTGTATTGAAGACAACTCATCAAGCTCAGAAAGATAAACTTACTAAATATGATAAAACCCCATAGGTGGCTAAAGCACTCCCCAAATCAGTATGGACCTCACGAATTAACAAAAGCATGAGTAAGTTGTCAAGAGTGATGGAAAAACATGTTAATCTTGGAAAATAGAGAGAAAATCATGGAGGATGGGTTGGCAACAAAAGATAGTAGTTTCCTAGTTGACTAGCTTTACCTTATCCACAAAAAAGTTGGATAAAAGCAAAATAAGGCAGAATCTACAGGAAAGCGTAGTTACTAATTCTGGAAATCAATAAAATGGACAGGATCAACCCAGAATCATGATTAAAGCGTTCCTGGGGTATATATGCCAAGTGTTGACTATGTGGTGCAAGTGGATGCCAACTATCTAGGTTAGTGGGTAGGAAATTAATCAAAATTGATTAAATATTTTATCCTAAGTTTGAAGTGTATTTATTATATTCCCACACCCCCCTTTAAGTCTGACTTTATGATGATATATAGGTTTATATAGGGCCCAACAACAAGGCTATGGTCACCTTTTACAATTATTCATATCCAGAAAAATGAGGAATGACGCAAAACCACATGCGAAAAATCCTCCCTCAAGAAAGGACAAGGCACAAAATTTGAATTAACATGTCTTCAGTAGGTCTTTATCTTCACTTGAATGAGCTGAATGAACTGCTTCTTGGTGAAAGACTTGTTGAAGAAATCATGGACTCCATGATCATGCGCTAGAGTGTAGAATCTGCAAGAAGGAAGAGGAGAGACTCCTTGTATCTTATCAATTGATGAAGTAAGACCATTATCTGAATGCTTCTTCCTGCTAACAAACTCTGATATGCAAACAATATCTGAAATGGAAAAGAAATATGTGCATACTCATTCCCAAGAGTACAAAAATTAAAACAATTTGTTACACAATCAATTCCCTGAATAGCTGCAAAATTGTGATGTGAATCAAATGTCATTCTTCCAATCTGATGTAGCACCTTCCCATATCTGATATGAGGCTGAAAAAACTCTGATATATCAGACACATTAGCATATGGAACAACAAAGACAAAGGCTTCAGTGAGTCCATGAGGATATAGGGCTAGACTAGGAAAACTATGAACAACTGGGGAAAACTGATGAGTGTAAAAATATGAATGATAAATGGACTTGAGATCTGAACCATAAATGTTTAGAACAGATCCAAACACATGTAATATCAGTCCAATGATGACTAAGGTCATGGATAACCAACCAATGAAAGATAAGCAAGACTTCAAACCATGTAATATAAGTAACACTGCATAAGAGACCAATGAGGAATCAACTAGTGAACTTGGGATTTGTATGGTCTTAGGATTATTCAGAGGTATGGTAGATGGTATGGATGGTGGTATGAATGGTGTCATGACATGTATATTAGCCTGCAAACATGCTTTTAAATCAGAATTATGGAGTGAGGAAGAGCTGCTCAAAGACAAGTCAGTATCTAGTGAAAAATCGCAATCATTGAGAGATGAATCTAGGAGACTAATAGGTGGACTATCAAAGAAGGGATCTGATATTTCTGATTCTGATATATCAGAAAATGAATCTATATTAGAGACATGAGAAAATGATTTTACTCTGGCACTCAAGGCATAGTTTATATCACCTTGGAACTACGCACTATGACAGTGTTCTGAGGAATCAGCAGGCTTCTCTAGCTCATCTGGAACTTCGATGTTGTGCTTCTCAAAAAGCTGAGACATGATGCCCATCTTCTTCTTGAAACATTTTTCTCTAGATGAAATCCCTTGCTGCAATATGAACACTTGGATGTGCTCCCTTTCTTCTTGACCTTCTTCACTGAATCTTCATTAGTAGGCTTTGAACTTTCATCTTCAATTTCTAACTTTGGCTTCTTCTCTTTCACAATTTGCTTTTCTTTGGATTTGGTATTCTTGCTTCCTTGAACCATGAGAGAATGATCATTGTTCATGGAAGATTTAAGAGCACCCATCTTGATCAATTTGTCTTGCTCCTTTGTTAGTGAATCAAAAAAAGTACACAAAGAAGACATTTTCCAATTAGAAACAACAAGCCTAGTAGCATGAAAAGTAGACACAAAAACTAAGTATTCATGACCCAATTTAGATAGAATGGAAAGGATTAATTGATCATCTTTCTTCTCAATCCCACAATGTCTGAGCATTAGAACCGGTGACTTGAATTTGGTGAAGAAACCCTCAATAGAATCGAAATTGCCTGGACTCATTAAGAATAACTCAATCTCCAATTGATGTGCTCTTAACTCATCTTGAACTCCAAAGAAAGACTCAAGTTTGGTCCATACTTGGTCTGGAGTGGTCAAACCATCTAGATGAAAGAGTAGATCGGGAGAAATAGAGAGGCAAAGTAATCCACAGGCTTCATCCAACCTATTATGCCACTTAGCTTTCTCAATCACAGCATTGGACTCATTCTCCAAAGCTAGAGTGACTCTGTATAGTCCCTTACTGCGTAATAGAATGCCAATTTTGGATTTCCATTCGTGATAGTTGAAGGGAGTCAGGATCATAGTTGAAGAAAGATCCATATTGTTGAGTTGATGCGCTAAAGAAGAAACTCTCTGCAACCTGCAAAAACAAAACTAGGAGAAAATCTTGTAAGCTTAGATCAAGCTCTTCTTCAAAAAGAGATAGGAGACTGGATGTGCTCCTCAACTCTGTAGAACTTAAGCAACCTTGCGCTTTGATACCATGTAGAAATAGCAGCTCCAATGCTATGAGAAAATATGCTAAGAAGAAGCACTGGAAATAAATCTTGCTACTAAGATAATTCTCAAAAGCATACACAGGAAAAATTGAGAGAAGAATAGAGACTGAATCACATGAATGAAGAGATGAATATCGTAGTGTATCCTTCCATTGAATAATGATGAATAATAGTATACATAAATAGTACATCCTTCATAGGTAAAATCGAATTGTATTGGAGACAACTCATCAAGCTTAGAAAGATAGACTTAACAAAATATGATAAACCCCATAGGTGGCTAAAGCACTTCCCAAATCAGTCAAGGACCTCACGAATTAGAAAAAGCATGAGTGAGTTGTCAATAGTGATGGAAAAAAATGCTAA
The DNA here is from genome assembly GCA_001517045.1 of Pseudotsuga menziesii. Lineage (NCBI taxonomy): Eukaryota > Viridiplantae > Streptophyta > Pinopsida > Pinales > Pinaceae > Pseudotsuga > Pseudotsuga menziesii. Next base: position 642,410 of record LPNX010951363.1, on the reverse strand, counting down.
TCCTGGAAAATGGAGAGAAGATCATGGAGGATGGGTCGGCAACAAAAGATAGTTGTTTCCCAATTGACTAGCTTTACCTTATCCACAAAAAGCTGGTTAAAAGCATAATAAGGAAAAATCTACAGGAAAGCGTTGTTACTCATTTTGGCAGTCAATAAAGTGGATAGGATCAACCCACAATCAAGATTAAAGCGTTCCTGGGGTATAAATGGCAAGTGTTGATTGTGTGGTGCAAGTGGATGCCACTTATCTAGGCTAGTGGGTAGGAAATTAATCAAAATTGATTAAATATTTTATCCTAAGTTATGAAGTGGGTTTATTTTATTCCCACTTGTACGATAGAATTGTTAGGTTGAACACCATAATTTGGATCAAGTTATATAGTTCCTTCCCATTTGTAGTCAGCTCTTGATTCAATTATTGCCTCCATGTTTGATTTATGGCATCGTATTACTCAATGGACGAGCTGTTGCAACTCTTCCACTCATTATTTCCTCTTCTATATTCCGATTGTTTTCATGCTACTATGTGTCTATGTACCTCCAATGGCAATTGCTAGTTTTTTTTAGTAATATTGTTCTCCATTGTTCAACTGCGACTTATCTACATAGTGGCATAGATACCACTCCCAAGAGTTGGGTCACCTGTATCTAGTCTCCATGCACCTAGGAGATTGGGAGCTAGTACGAAATGATTTGTTTTGTTGGGAGCTTTTTAAGAGCTTTCTTTGGTTGCTCCCTTTTTTGGGAGCTTGTAGAAGCTCCATGCTTGTCAAGGAGATTCTAGAAGCTCCTTGACAAGCAGGGAGCTTCTACAAGCTCCCAACCATGTGGGTCCCAAAATCATAAGGAATGTGCAAAAAAAACAATTGAATGATCAGTGGTTCTTGTGCCAATAAATCACCAACCATAAAAAATCAATTGAATCTATCAATCATCCCATTTTCTAAATTTTCTATGGCATAGATATTAACAAGATATTTAAAAACTCTAATTTATGTCTCAAATGTTTATAGTTAGCTTACATTATTCCTATCGATTGATATAGCAATTTAGGATCATAAACAATATCAAACACAAAATACCAAAGACATCGAAAGTTTGATGTTAGTTGAAAGTTAAAACAATTAAGCTTATTCACATGAGAAGCAAGCAATGGATACTATCTAAAAACATGTAGAGGCACCCAAACACTAACCACTCTTGGAAAACAAAGATGGTGTTGGAATAAGGAATTTTTTTTAAAAGTGAATCTCATGGTTTATGAAACTATTGGTGCTTCATACATCACTGTAGATATGTAAATCACTTTTACAGACTCATATAATGGGATGACGTTGTAGGTCAAATTTACAAAATGCACCATGGCACTCGAGTCATGCATAGTTAGCAAAGGATTCACTTTAGATTACACAAATCTAATTTATGTTTAGCATGGACCTAGGGGTGAGCAAATTTAAAACCACTGAATTCCATGACACTACTAGAGGTTTAAGAGGCTAAAATAGTTCAAGTTATGAAATCAATCAATTATTTTCTACTTCAATTTATTTTATTTTATTGGTTTAAGTTCATATATGTTCTACTAGAGGCATAAGAGGCTAACATGGTTTAAGTTATGAAATCAATGGATTATGTTCTACTTCATTTTTTATTTTTATTTTTTTGAGGGGGGAGGTGGGTTAAGCTCATATATTTCTTAAATATATATTGTTTCCGCTCCCAAACTACAATTTCATTTAAATTTGGGTGAAGATTCTAGCCGTACTAGATACTTGTACCCACATACCCAACATGGTCGTACTAGTAATCCACATTTTGAAGACTATGTGCAACATAGTTTATCTATCTACATCAAAGCTTTGCAACTTCCATTTATGAATTAAAATTAATATCATCTTTCTATGAAATTGGGACACCACCACGATTGACGTGGTAAGCTTGAAACTTCAAATTGATTTAACCTAAAATTCAATTAATTTGATACAAGGATAGCATGCTCCATTTAACTTGCTATAGATTTTGATTGACATGCAAAGGATATGCATTTCCCTTTAAGCTTCTAATTCTATAACCATATGCTAAGTCATATAAGAATCTATGAAGTTGACATGTTTCCCAAGATTGGAAGTTTTGTGTCTTGTTTCTTTTTTATAGCATCGGCTCAGAATTACTACTGTGCGAAATGAAGAATAGCAAGGTAGTAAACATCCTGTTGAAAACAATTGGCTTATTGTGAACCTCTCATGATAAAAAATAAAAAGAATTGTAGTGTCAAAATTCATGAGGCTTGTTCTAGCAGAACAATCTAAGCACTTTCTAAGATTTGTATTTCTCAAGGCTAAAATCAAATGGAGTAAAATCTAAGGTTATTATATGACTATATTTGGAAAAAATAGATACAATAAACAAATTTAAACGTATTTAAAATAATGGGTTATTAAACTTGGATAGAATATTTTCACAAAGAATCAAATGTATTTGAAAAAAATGAGCTATTAAACTTCGATAGAATATTTTCACATAGAACGAGGCAATTCAATAGGATTTCAAATAAAGGGAGACCCCATCCCCCAAGGTAAATGCATACCGAAATCGCTCCATACCCCCAGGTATGAATTGACATCAAACAAAATAGATGAAAACATTCAAAATTTAAGTGATGATGTTGTGATTGGCAAATTCATGGGGATTTGGCCATCAAAGAAGGCTCTGATATGGTGGATCAATACAAGATGGAAGACCAAAGGCCACTATGATCTGGAGCTGAGCTCAAAAGGATTTTTCATGGTCATCTTCAAGCATCTGGAAAACATAAACATAGTGTTTGACAACGAACCTTACTTCTTGAACTCAGCTAGGTTATACCTTCGCTTATGGAAGCCAAATTTTAGCCTAGAAATTGAAAACCTAACCTATGCACCTGTCTGGATCTGTCTTTAATCCCTTCCTGCATAATACTAGGAAGCTGAAACCCTAGAGGGAATAGGAAGCACCCTGGGTAAATATGTCAAAGATTCTAAGCCCACTAAAACAGCTAGATACACAACCTATCAAAGAATCTATGTCAACATGAATATAGCAAATGAGCTTTCAGAATCCATCTGCTTAAGCCACAAAGATACTAAATGGAATCAACTAATTAACTATGAGCATATACAGTTCAGATGTCGTAAATGTCCTGAACATGGACACCTATTCAAAGATTGTTCTAAGAACAAAGAAATAGAGAAAGCAAGCGCAGAGGATCAAAGAGACAAAAAAGGATTCACCAAAGTCTCATCAAAGAAAAGAACAGGCAAAAAACAAGGAGAAACAGCTTCAAAGAACACTATAGAAACAAAAAATGCTTATGCAGTCCTAGACCCAGATCCAACCACAGAGGATCAAGCAAACCAAATTAGGCCGAAAAAGAGGATCAAAAGAAGAAGTGACTCAAGTGGAGATAGAAATGAAGGACAAGGAGGATTCAAGAGAACACGAGATGGACACTAGAGAAATTGACCTGGAAGAATAAGCTACAACATGCGAAAGAATAGAGTTCAACTCCATTCCTAATCATCAAATCACACGATTGAAAGAAGCTCTAGCTAAAGTCCACAACAAACCTAAAAAGGGGAAAAGAATAAGAAAGTCTCATCTCCCACCTAGGCATAAAGTCAACTACCCTCAACGAGTAGTCTAAAAAGCCTAAAGAGGAGAAGAAAAGAGGGAGACCTTCAATCCAACAAAAAATCAAAGAGATAACGGAAAACTTAATCAAGCCAAGTCAATATGCTAGCCTTAATGAAATGTTCCACCCCAATGCTTAGTTACCTAATGCAGATAATTTCCTAGAATATAGGAGGGATAAATTCCGACTCCAAGCAAAGGATATTAAGAAATAGAATTCAAATGGACAATTCTTCCGTCGTGATGCTTCAAGAAACTAAATGCATCGCTGAAATATTGAAACAAATAGGTTCACAAATTTGGAAAGATAGTAAGGCCTATGCAGTAGATGCACAAGGAGCTTCTGGAGATTTGGCGTTGATCTAGAATCCTAAGGAAATACACTTGAACAACTTCAACTTCTCCCACAACTACTTGTCTGCCAGCTTCACAATCATTGCTTTTAGAATCAAGGGACTCTTAACCAATGTTTATGGACCAAAAATTGTGTCCCAAAAGTTAATTCTCCTCAATCAATTAAGCTCCAAGACACAACTCAACAGGGGAAAATTGAATCCTTGGAGGAGACTTTAACATGATAACCAACCTCAGTGAAAAGAAAGGTCTTCGTAGAATAGATAGAGACTCCTTAGCTTTTGAGCAATCCATTGAAGATCTCCATTTGATACAAAAAATGATCTATACACATGGAATAACAAGCAAGGACATAACATTCTACCCTCTTCTATAATGTATCCTATTTAACAAAAAGCGAAAATATTCGTGGAATCTTTCATATTTTTGGCATAACGCTTCGCTCGTAACTCAGAATTGGGCAGACTTTGGACCACTGGAAAGCTCTTAAAATTCTCTACAATTTTGTTGTTTTGAGTTTTTCCTAATTCCTTATTGTTTGTCCAGTGCAAGCGTTTTAGTAAAAACACATCTTATGTGTTTTTACTAAAACGTCTGCCCCAGACAAACAGTAAGGAATTAGAAAAAACTCAAAACATAAAAGTTGTAGAGAATTTCAAGAGCTTTCCAATGGTCGAAAGTCTTCCAAATTCCGAGTTATGAGCAAAACGTTATGCCCAAAATACGAAAGCTTCCAAGAATATTTTCATTTTTGTTAAATAGGATACATTTTGGGCAAGATAAAACCTTATGGAGGAAACATGTAAGTTTCCTCTAGATTGGAGCGTTTCCTAATTTCCGAAAACCTCATCAACCAGGATTTTGATACTGAAACTTTCATTCTTCCTGCAACAGGCTCTGACCACTGGCCTATCACCCTGCGTTTAAGTGGGAAAAAAAACACACTCCTAAACCCTTTAGATTTGAAGCCTGTGGGTAAATCATAAAGATTTCATAAACAACATTGACAAATGGTGGAAGGAAGCAGATCTAAGACTAAGGCCATCGATGCATCTCCTCTAGGTACGCATAAAGAATCTTAAACTCATTCTCAAAAAATGGAACAAAGAGGTCTTCGAAAACATCTTTGAAGCCAAAAAAGATTTAGATGCCAATATGAGAGAAGTTGAACAATTATCACTGAAGGAGGAAGAACAAAGGAGTTGGATCATTAAGAGAAAGACCTGCAAATTCAGATAGACTCACAAGACTCAAGCAATAAGAGACTCTCTGGACACATAAATCAAGAGCTCTATGGCTCAATGATGGTGAAAAACACTCCAAATTCTTCCTCGACACCATGAAACGGAGAAGAAACCTCAACAACATTTTCCATCTCTATTCTTCTCAAGGAACCATTCTAGATTCCAGAGAAGATATAGAAAAGGAGTTAAACGAATTTTTTAAGAATCTTCTAAAAGAATTGTGGATGACAGAATGGAGGCTATTGGAAAAATCACAAAGCATATTCCTAAAGGGATTACCCCTTATCAAAACTCCAATCTTCTCAATCCCATCACTATGGAAGAGGTCGAATCCTTCATTCATGAGATGCCTGCTGGAAAAGCTCCAGGCCCCAATGGTTTCACAATAGAGTTCTTCAAAGCTTGCTGGTCAACTGTTAAGGAAGACATCCAGCATCTTGTTGAAGTCTCTCGCAAAAGATCTACAGTGCACAAAGCTCTAAATGAAACCTTCCTTACTTTAATCCCCTAGAAAGAAGGTACTCTAGATCCAAGCCAATTTCATCCAATCTCTCTTTGCAGTGTGGTCTGCAAAATCATAACCAAAGTGATAGCTAACAGATTGAAACCTATTCTTCCTGTTGTAATCTCAGAGGAACAGACAACATCTTTGTTTCCCATGAAGCCATTCATACCCTCAAAACCCAAAATCTTCTCGACTTCCTCATAAAGCAAGAGATGTCTAAAGCCTTTGATAAAATCAACTGGCAATACATCAAAGAAATGCTTCTTGCCTTTGGCTTCAACCCTATGTGCATTGGTTCAATACTCTCGCTTCTATATTCTACTTTCTTTTCCATTCTCCTCAATGGCTCTCCCTCCTCCACCTTTTCTCCCTCCCATGGAATAAGACAAGGAGACCCTCTATCTCCCTTCCTCTTCGTTCTCATGGAAAAAGGCCTAAGAAGAAGTCTCTATACTGCCAAAAATGATAACCTTGTTTTGGGTATCCAATTACACTCCACCCGCAGGCACTCCCATCTTCAGTTTGTTGATGATACCCTTCTTATGGGATATCCCTCTATAAAAAAAGCCAAAGCTTTAAAGAACCTTCTTCATGTCTTCATGCAAGCCTCGGGCACTACCATTAATTTAGAGAAGTCTCGCATCTTCTTTTTCAATACCTCCCTCGATCTTCAATCTCGAATTCTTAGAATCCTCCATTTTCAAAAAGGCTCTCTCCCCTCAATTTACCTAGGAGCTGTCGTCATGGAAAATTCCCTCATAAATGTCTCTAGGAAGGTCTACTCACTTCCCCCTGTCACAATCTTTCCAATCGGACCTTCATACCCTCAATTTACCTGCTAGGGTTGTGTTACTCAATTTGTTCCTCCAAGTAATGCCCCTCTAACTATTTTCGGTAATAGCAACTCCTAACCATATCCTCAAAAAATTAGGAAACCTTTCGGGTAACTTCTTATGGAGTGGATCCGGCAATTCAAAAAAAATGGGCTCTAGTGGCTTGGGAAAAAGTTTGTAGGCCTAAGCTTAAAGGAGGTCTTGGTCTCAGGGACCCAAAGACTCTCAACAATGTCCTGTGAGCTAAAACTTGGTGGAAATTGGTCACAAGCCCTCTCACCCCTTGGGATACAATTTGGTGAGATAAATATGAACTCCCAAGCCTCACGGAGAACCTGATCAAGATAAATGGAGTCAGAAATGGCTCAATTATCTAGAACTCTTCCTAGGCTCAAAAACATTTGATTAGGAAACATATTTTTTGGGAAATTAGGGAAGGAAACAATCCTCTCTTTTGGGAGGACGTCTGGCAACAACTTCCCCCCTTAATCACTTATCAAGCCTCTATGTCACTCATCAACCAACCCATCATCAGAGATAAGAAGGTCATTTCCGTCGATTGGAAGACCGATGACAATCAAATTGAATGGAGACAGTGGTTAGACAAAGATCAATGGATCCCGCATGCTAAGGAACCTAACAGGGAATCCCTCTAGAGAGTGTTCCAATCTAGAAAAATAAAAAACAAGAATGGAAAAGATCAACTCCGATGGGGTTACAAACTTACAAGCCAGCAGGCATCTTTAACATCAAAGATGCTTATCAACTGGCATCAAAAAATAACAACCTGCTTAATGAACTTATTTGGAAAAAAATATGGAAATGCAAATTTTGGCCTAAAATTTCAATTTTTCTTTGGCTTATTCTTCATAACAAAATTCTTATATGGGATAAGCTCCAGCGAAGAGGATTCGTAGGTCCATCCAGATGCACCCTATGTCAGGACTCAGAAGTAGGAAGAAGATATGAATCATCTATTGATCAGCTACTCCTTTACAACTAGGTTTTTGGGATAAATCATCTAGCCTATTCCAACAGTCTGACAGAGATGCAGGATCCTTAAGGAACACCCTATCAAATTGGTGAACAACTCCTTTTGAAAACAAAATTCTTAACAAAATAAAGACCTCTCGCCAGGCTTCATCATGTGGTCGGTTTGGAAAGAATGCAATAGGTGAATCTTTAAGGGAGATAAGTGGAACTTCAATCAAATATGGAGAACCCTTCAATCCAATATCCTAGAGACCTTAAACCAGTCTTCTTGGAGTCAAGAAGACAAGAACTATGAGTCTCGGGAACAGAACATATGGGACAACTAACATCCAATTATCACAATCTAGCAGGCTTCAACTGCTATGAAAAATATTCACAGCTAGAGTTAAACTTTTTGGTCCACTTTGCCAAAAGGTTTTAGCAAACTCAACTTTGACGGAGCCTCCCGTGGGAATCCTAGTCCAATAGGCTATGGTGGAGCCCTATGCAATGACCAGGGAAAAATCCTTTGGATTTGCATAGGGTGTCTTTGCACTGAAACTAACAATGTCGCAGAGTTACAGGCTCTTCTCCTCGGCATTCATCTCTCCCTAACTCATGATATTAACAAACTTATTAGCGAAGGGGATACATAAATCCTTTATCACAGCAATCAACAAAATCTTGCAGGGTTCAAAAGTTGACAAAATCACCAAAAGCTAGAGGTTGACCTTTGGCCGGAAGGAGCTAACTCAGATACTTCCTAGTCTCCAAATGGTTATTCCATCCTATGTCAAACGTCAAGGAAACCAGTTGGCTGACATGCTAGAAAATGTTGGCATTGATAGCAGAAGGCATGTTAAGGCTAATTGAGTTGTAGATTGACAATCTCTCGTGGGGAAAAGCGTGCCACGACATCGTTAACAAGGACAAAAATGAACCAAAAGGCTCTCCCATCGTGACAGCCCCAGGGGATCATAACTCTAAACCTCAACACAACACTCTAAGCTACAGCAGATGGCAGGTGGATGAAGGACAAGAACTGATGATAAATTGTGTGCCCATTTCAAGCCAAACATATGACACGCCCACCCAAAGGAATGACAGCTTAAGTCAAACTAATAGTGTGATGCACCGTAGGCAAAGCCATACAAAAGAAGAAAATTATTAGGTGGACAATCATGAGAAAAGCTCGATCCGGAGCAAGAACAATTTGTCCATCCATCACCCTTGCTTTTAGCTTCTCATTCTTTAAGGTTTGCTCTCAATTGCTATTTTGCGAATATGAGAACCTTAACTTCTCCTCTTGTACCTTCCAATCATGTCTTCTAATGGGCATTTATTCTTGAGTGGGTTGGTTAAATTGTCGTTTCTGACATATCTCAAGCGAAGGATTCACAAGCTACTAATTCATCCTAGCCCCCCCCTCCTTAAATAAGTATACCCTCTCTGATGCTTGGCTCATCCTAATCCAAGATAGTCCTCTGCTGGAAAATCGCAAACCTTCCAAGGAAATCAAGACAATAACTCTTCCGATAGAGATCAATTGGTTGCTGAAAAATATGGCGAATAAGAAGGAGCTCTAGTCCTCCGAGGAGGAAAGAATCAAGAATGCCAGGTTTGGGGAAGGCCCCTCGCAGAATAGAGAGAATTTCAAATCCAAAAAGGTTCACAAACCCAGCAGCAATTTTTACGACCTGGAAAAGTATACAGACATCAAGCGAGCCCTTCACGCTGCTAATTTCTAAAGAGAAAGGATTGTTGCAAATGCGAAGAAAGAAATTAAAGACATTGAAGCTGAAATTAGAGAGGCAAAGGATGATATCCTGGATAAACAAAAGCAAGAGACCTTCGTAGACTGGATAATAGACCCAAAGAATTCCATAAGCAAAATGAATCTCTTCAACAAAACTGTGGACCTCTATTGGTCCATGAAAAATCTTTTAGGAAAATCCATAAAGTAGGAAGGAGAAAATGCAGAGGACCAGCACAGTCAGCTCGAGGAAATCAACTCACACCTGAAATCTCTAGAGAAAGTCTCGTTTTATCTGAAAATGATCGATGCCATCAAAACCTTCTAGCCAAGATTATGGCCTACAGATTCGAAGTCACAAGAGTTGTTGAGGATGACATGATTTAGGTCCAGCAGCAGATGAATAATCCAGCTTGCAACCACCACCAGCTCATAATCATCGATGACGACGAGGATGATTCCGTCGTACCAAAGAAAAATGACGGACGCTTCTAAAATCCTTTCCAGTAGCCCTCTCAGCGTCTTAGCCTTTGCTCTGTTTTGAAAGTTTTTTTTCCTTCTCCATGTTCAAATTCTGCTCAAGCACTTTTATTATCCAAGATGCTAGCATCTAGTTTATCTAATTCCAGTCTTCAACTAGACTATTTTGTTAAGGGTTGTTATTTCAAACATTCTCAGACATTAAATCTTCTGCAGTCTTAAAGTTTAAGCTCTTAGGTTGCTCTATTTTCCCCTGGGATGGAGGGGCACCTAAGATCCAACTCCTTTTTGCACTCTATGTGTCAGTTTGTATTTTTAATATAATAGAAGGTACTATCTTGCTTACAAAAAAATAATATGATTTCAAAGCAAAAATATGTATATGTATACTTACAAGCATCTCCTAATAGGAGACGGTCGAAGGTCCAAATCAACATAAAATGATTCGTCTCACCCTAAAAATAAAACATTCCTGCCTAACGGCATTTCTAACTCATAAATTCAAATGTGTGGACCAAGGCTTTGGAAAAGGATCTACGCGGGCTTTGACCAATCAACCATTCTTACAACATAGAGCGAACTCCCGGGTTCCTTCGTCTATTTGCTTCACTCTACATTATTCCCACATTTTCAGTTTCCTTGATAGTATAGAAGAACCAATAGATGCATAGTTATATGATTCAATGGACTTGTACTTGTTATCCAATAAGTTGCACTTAGGTGGATTTTCAATGAGTCGTCGAAGTTGTGAACAAGCCAATTGTTCGTTATCAGTGCTCAGAAGTTCAAAAGACTTTTCAAGGTCATTTTTTGGGCCCCATTTTAAATAATTGCATGTTCATAAGTTGGCATAGCATGATAAAATTTTGTAAAAGGCTTGGTTGATGTAATGTCCTCTTCCAATTAGGCCTTGAGGCCCAAAATCGCTAACCTATGTGATTCTTGTGGGTTCGAGCGGTTACTGACAGCTAAGGAATCAGCTAAGGACTAATGCCATCCATAGAAGATCTAGGGCATCATCATTAGGTCAAGAAGGGCCACCGAGGCCAAAGGCCACCTTCGTGCATGCCATCCAAGCATTATTTAATGATGCATGCACTCTTTAAGTCTCCATCCGCATGCATGCAAGTCAACGGCAAATTAGAAGATAAAGTGACCTAATTAGGTCAAAGGTTAGGGTTTTTGCAGTTGAATTTTATAAATAGAGGATAAAGCGAAATGAGACTTCACTTTGGATTATGATTATTTTGGGAGCTCTTGGATAGTAGCACAGCGTGCCGCACAACAGTTGGGGTTGGAGACGGAGTCTTCAGCTAACGGGATTTCGGCAGTGAAACATCTGTCCTAGTCTTATTCAGGGTAAGCCATACAGGTTCACCACTTGTTCTTCATTCATTCATAAGTTATCCAGTATATGGTATAGATCGTTGCAGGGACACGTGTGCAGCCGTAAGGGGGGGGTTTTCAGCCAGAAAGCCCTAATCAGTTGCTTGGCCTTCAGATCTCAGCTTTACTCCGAAACTCAGGCACCATTCTCATCATCAGCATCATACTCCGGTACCCGGTGATTATCAAATCCGTTCGTGCTCATTCGAAGCAGTTATCAGCAGTTTCGGGATCCCAGGGGCGTGAGTAGCTGTCTCTCTGGAGCAAGTCGCTATCCTGCCTAGAGGTCTCAGAAATCCCGCATGTACCAGGCATTCTCTCTGGCACGGGAAGGCTATTAGCCCTGCAAATCAGCAGCTTCATCGGACACCTCCTTCACTGAAAGCGTCACCCTTTTCTGACTGGGGTTCTTGCTGCTGGGGGTTCACCGGAAGCAGAAGAGATCTGCCCATCTCCGATCCAGTTCTCGGTGCTTGCATACTTTCACCATAGCAGTCTAGCCGGCTTATCAATGGTAAGTGTTCATTCTATCTCACAAACCCTAACCCTAATTTTTCCTATAAAATAGGGATTTTTGCATGGCAGTTTGCATGCCCAGTTGTATCAGCATATTTGCTTAGAAATAGAAAATATCGGGATTTGGGATATTACAGTTGACTTAGACTTAACTATCAATGCGGTACTCTAGAGTGTTTTTTTCCCTTGTTAACTATCAGTTGTTGCATAAACAACCTATATTTTTCGAGTTTTTCACTTAACCTCCAACGCTGGAGTATTCACCTTGGTGGTTTAGACTTAGGACGTTATTAAAGTATAGGTGTTTATGTATATTACCATGCTAGTCACTTCCTTGTGTCATATGAACATTGCACTAGGTCCCCCATAGGTTTTTTTTAAGTTCCAAGAAAAATAATTTTTTCCCGTTGAGAAATTTGTAATTGTCATTAAAGTGTGGTTAGGGGGGAAAATTTGCCATGGGGATGCTCATTTTCAAACTTAGAGCACCCACTTTACCTAAGTTTTAAGTGATTATTTATCACTTAAGTAAAATTATCTCCGGAAAAAAGACAAAAAGTGAATAAAAAATTAGAAAAGGGGAAAATATGGAGAAAAAACACATCCCTAAATCAATGGGAACTTGTCCCAGACATGTTCCAATTCAACTAAGGATGATGTTGGGGCTAATTTGAGACCAAATCAAGATCAAATCATGTCAATTCCAATCAAATCCATGAGGGGGCAAATTTCTCCTTAGAGGGGCACATTTATCCATGACGAAGCTCACCCCTTGCTGTATATGTGTCAAAAAAAGAGGGGGGGTGACCTACTTTGTGAGAGGTGTTGCCTACCACCTCTAGCTCACTCTAGTTTTCCCCCAATCTTCTCAAAAAACTCCAACACTTGGCAAATTCACCCCCCTTGGGGTTTCCTCTCATTTTTCCTATTTAAGCAAGAGTTTTGCTCTCATTTTCTCATGGTCAGAGGACCGAAGGAATGCTCTTGCTTGTATTGTATTGTTTACTATTTGCAATAAAGAAGGTTTTGGAGGCAATATCTATGGTGTAATGCTTTTCATTTGTGGATGGTGATTGCCAAATGCCTATGAGATATAATTTGTATTAGTTGTCTTTGGTTTGTTGGTTAACTATGCACGTTGAAGGGGAGCTCTCTCCCAGTAGGGTAAGAAATTATTCTAGTTTGATTTATGCTCTTATTGTATGCTTGTTTTAGATCTATTAGAGTTGCATGTATTTTAAGTTTAATTGCATGCTTTCTAAGTTTCTTTTTCCAGCAACACCTATGTTTTAACCATTTGTTTGTGCAAGGACTTCTAAGTTGCAAGTGATCTCACTTGGAGAAGGGGTTGAGCTAGTTTGCATCCTTCTCATCTTCAAGATCTTATTGAGGATATAGTCCCTCAATGTTCCACCAAAGCAGACTCCATGGCCCAACATTCCCAGGTTTCAAGCGTTCTTTCTATTTCTCTCTCCTTCACCTATTACTTAAATCTTTCTTGGTTATGGTTATTCACATGCTTAATTAGTTTAGTTTTATCTTTTAAAAGAATATCTAAAGATTGATTGTTTTAAGCAAGTATTTAGATCTAGAAGCATAAAATGATATCTCTGAAGTAGATCTAGTTTTCTTTAAGTACTTGTGCAACTTTTCTATCTTCCAGTACTTAAATATTTTATACTTTTAATATTATATTTAGCACATTTGGTGCATGATAGGTAGCTGGTTTTTGTCTTTTGTTAACCAAACAAGGAGAAGTGCTACCGAAAATTTGAAGATTTAGGCCATCCAAGACCTTCCAGAGCAACATTCATCTTTCTTGCTTCATTTCCAAAAACCTTGTAAGCCTTTGGATCCAAAATTATAAGGACCAAAAGCATCCACCTCAAAAGCATTGTAAATATAATAAGAAAAAAAAAAGCAGTCGGGCTTTCCAAGCGCCTGCACACCACCCCCCCTGGGGGGATTCCTGTCGCCTCTTTGGTGGTTTGCTTTTCTGTTCTTTTTTGTATCATTATAGCTTTAGACTAGTTTCATTTTTTGTTGTGGTTAGTTTATCTTTTTTTTTCAATGGTTTATTTTTGTAAAGTAACGAATACTTGTTCGGGAACACAAGGTACTCTCAAAAGACCGAACACCTTGAGCAACTGCTTCACACAAATAGATCACATATCGACACACCAATGTTTGTCACGTGGTTAAAACCCTCGAGAGGGAAACAGTCCACGGCTCCAGCCAAATAGCTACTTGGAGCAATTTATTATGCAAAAGAAAGAAAGTTACATATGAACTTTTCATAATCGATCAACTAGCCAAGGACCCTCTATGCTCTTTAAATAGAGATCATAGACCAATCGGGCGTTAAGCCACAGATCAATGGTAGGTATGATCTAAGAGAAGTTGAACCGTCGGATCACTCTATGTCTAGAACATATCGTGACCGTCGGATTACAATATTTACAAATGCATACTAATGAAACACACTTTTACCTAACGGATATATTACACAAGTTGATCTTAACTAACTCCTAAGTGTTTAAATATCCTAACATCTCCCCTTAAGAACAACTTGGGATAGGATTGAAGGATTTACAAAAGTGACACTATTAGGAGAAGGAAGGAGGCATTAGAGCCTATCCCCCCTTAAGGACACATTCCTGAACTCCTAACATAGACCGAACTTTAGAAAACTTCGCTTTTGTAAGAGACTTGGTGAAGATGTCTACAACTTGATCATCTGTAGGGCAATAGAGAACTTCAATAACACTATTATGAACAAGATTTATGATGAAGTGCATGTATAGCTCAATGTGTTTGTTGCATTGATGTAGAACTGGATCTTTAGCAAGCTTGATGGCACTTTGATTGTCGCACCAAAGTGGAGTAGGCTGCTGCTGCTCGAATCCAAACTTTGAAAGGATCTGTCGAAGCCATAAAACTTCCTGACTAGCACTAACTATGGCTCGATATTCTGCTTCTGCTGAAGAAATAGCAAGATCTTGTTGTTTCTTGGGAAGCTTGGACTTGAGTAGCAGCAGCCTACTCAACCCAACCTCGCTCTCCCAAGTATGGCCTTTAGGCCTGAAATAGATTATTGGTTGTAGTAATTAGTTTCACACTTTGCTTTCATTTTCACAATCTCAAATTGGAATAAACAATCCGCTCCTTCTTTGTATGTTATTTCCCATTGGAGGTCCACCCTAAGCTTTGGGATAACCAAAAGTGGAAGTGTACACTTTATAATTTTCTACGTCTTACTAAGCAACTCACCTTAATAAAATCAACTTCCCCAAAACATAACAAAAATCTGACGTTTTCGAGCTTCATTATTTGAAGGAAAATTTTGCAAACGAAGCGAGAACAACAAGAAAGTGACCGCAGGGCCCCGTCAGGCTACACCCTCATTTGGTGTAGTGTTGGACACACCCCCGTGACTCCATCTAGCCCACACGTCCTTGTGCAAAGCCACATTAGATGAAATCCGGACATATTCCCAATTACTTTCAGGTATATCGGAAATCATCTTTTTCCCTTAATTATTTCATCCATAATAACTCAAACTTACCAAGATACACTTACACAACATTTCCCCTTTACAACATTATTTGACTCCATGACACTAGTCTACAATCTTTACTTTCTGCTTAAATTAATCAATGTGTTGTGAATGCTTTAAAATTTCATATGTTAACGAAGTTATCTAAATCATTGCAAGTCTTGTTTCAGTAGTTCATTTTAAACTCTCAGACTAGTTTCATCTTTTGTTTCTTAGCTTAAAAACCTTATAGAGACCACTCGTCGGTTTAGACGGAGGAGTTGAGTGTTAAGTGACAATATCTCAACTAGATACCTGCCGAAGGACGCAAGGACGCATTATGTGGCTTGACACATCATGTGGCTTGAAGATTTCTGCCACGCCAAGCCACCGAGGTACTTGAAAGGCAACAACAATACTTATACTTATCATTATATACCGGATTTTGAGATGCAGATGAGGCAGGAAAAGAAAATCCTATATTTCTTAAGAATTTTGAAGCCTTTCATATGGAGAGGTGCAGAGCATCTACAATAGATGGAGTGCCGTAAGCCTGTCATTCTTGTGGAGCTTATAAGCCATAGCGAGGTGGAAATGAGCACACGCAGCCAGATACGAACTTTTGGCGCTGTGATTCGCCCCTGGCCACCAAGCGACGCCACTATCCTCAGTTATCGCTTCGCCTTCCCGAGAGAGTTCGTGGTTGTGGCGTCCTTTGACGCGACCCCTTCACCGTCCACAGCGATGGCCTCGACATCATCGATTCCCAGCTCCAGATTCACCTGGATGGGCTACTCTGCTTAGCGACAGTCTCGCATTACTTACCGACAGTCTAGCAGTACTTGACGCGAAAGCCATTTTTGACGGTAAGTGGTTCTTGAATCTGTATTCTTTATAAAACGGTTGCAGTAGGCGCTGAGCACCGACATGACGGCTTTGACGGCCGCGTCGTCTAAGGCCAGTGGTGGCGATTCTATGGATGTTGTCCTACGCCTTTCAAAGGATTTTCTACTACTCAGTGCACAGTCTATGCTATGCGCGGGTGATATGCTTGTTCTTGTTCTTGTAGGCCGCCTAGAAACACTGGTTTTGGAACCGATCATAGGGTTTGTTATGTGATAGATTCTCATGGCCATTCGAATCCGGTTTTCTTCGATTTCGCTTCATTCGCAGCTCAACAGATTTAATGTCTCCACAGATATACTTCGCCGGACTAGTCGTTGTGTCCTGTGGTTTCGATTAAGATGCTGTCATATGGCCGAATCGTTTCAACTGGTATTGTCACCTGAACTATCTTCCTGCGAACAATTCCTCGGGAGAAGTCATGGCTTGCGTTTGATTATCTGAGACGTCTGTTTTCAAAGGAGATTAAGAGATGAAAGGATCGGAAACTCATGGAGCCTTGGAGCCTGGAGGTGTAGGCCTAAGAAATTGGTAGTATGAACTGGATCCGGGGGATTCGGACGTCGTGGGCGGGCGTCACCACAAATTGCATGGTAACATAGGGAATCGCTGCACCCACGTGAATGTGTTAAAATTATATTCCTTGCGGATTTACGAAACTTGGACTATGTGATTCATGTATAGAGACCAAAAGTTTATGAAACATAATCTCTATTCAACGCTTTTTCAAATCAATATTTTTGTAATAAGATTTGAAAATGGACTTCCAAGCTCTAATTAGGAGGATCAAAGGATTTTTTAACCAATTTTTGACACGAAAGGCAAACACTTGTGAAGTATTATTCACACTTAAAATGCCACCGAGCATCAATGAAGGAAAGGGCTCAATGTTTCATATAAAAGGAAACTAGTAAAATAAAAAATAATTATAATGAAATTAAATTTGTTTTTTATTTGAGAAACAAAATGTATTCCAAAGTCAATGGAAAGATATATGAAAAACTTCAAGATATATGTGTTTTTTTTAAGGGATGTGAAAATAAGTTTTAATGGATATATGTGGACAACTTTAAAACAAATGTATTGAAAACTATGATGAATATCATTCTTGGATATTGATTATGGATTATATATATTGAAAATTATGATGAATATAAGTAGTAGATATTAATCATGGATTATATAAAGAGAAGATTTTAATACCATAAGTAATGTATGGAAATATGAAGAATAGAAAAGACATAATGAGTCACAATTACATTTCATAATTTATTAATTAAAACTAGTTTTTTCATCGTGGTAAACTTATTAAAGAGGAAGGACTTACTTAATTGCAGAAATATTAGATTGATTTCTTGTAAATTATAAATGGTATGGAGATACTACAACATTGGAACCTTTCATATCTAACCACTAGTCAATTCTTTTAGAGGTTTAAAAACTTAAAAAAAAAACCTTTAAAACCATCTTTCAAGTTGATATGATGTGGACAAAGCCTTTGAAATTTAAAGAAAATATACAATATTAGTGGATATTTCAAAGAGACCATACGATATTAGTGGACCTTTCATAGGAACCATAGAGGAACAAAGATGTACATTTGCATCAAAATGCTTAAAAAACATGGACACGGAAAAGAAAGATATTTGGGTATATTTTCAAAAAGAAATAAATGAACAAAATATAGGATTAAATATTTCACCATGGATTAAACAAAGATTTTCGCATGGAGGAATTCTCCCTCCTCGAGTAATTAGAGAATTATGAGTTCTAAGAAGAAACGTTTTGGAAGGAAAAGTCAAGAGACAAATGGTTAGAGGAAGGGGAAATGAACACTAAAATTTTCTTCCAAATGACAATGAGGAACCATAACTACAATAAAATTCATCGTATGCAAAAACTCTCAAAGGCACATGTTTGGCACAAAATACGATATTAATGTTGAGTTGCTAAACCATTTCAACTTTCAACTTGCTTATGGTGTACATAAA
Source organism: Pseudotsuga menziesii (assembly GCA_001517045.1). Lineage (NCBI taxonomy): Eukaryota > Viridiplantae > Streptophyta > Pinopsida > Pinales > Pinaceae > Pseudotsuga > Pseudotsuga menziesii. Next base: position 624,267 of record LPNX010951363.1, on the reverse strand, counting down.
ACCTAATAGATAGATCCAAAGAATGTGAAAGTTATGTCCCTACATCCCCTCACTAATGACATAGGATAACAACAAGAATTTAAGTCAAAAAGTAACAAAGGAAAAGGTATTGAAAGCGTTAACCTACCTAGAAAAAGGAAAAGCATGAAAAAACCTATATGGATTCCTCACATATTTCTTTATGATATTTTTGATGCATTGGGAAAGGATACCTAACAAACATTGGAAGAATAAAAGGAAAATAAAATTTTATCACAAATTTAACACCGCTTTCATTGCTATCATTCCCATGGAGGAAGTGAATTTGGCACACAAGTTTCGATTAGTATCATCTTGCAATGCACTAAACAAAATAACCTTTAAATTCATGGCCAACATCCTCAAAGAGATCCTACCAAGCATAATATTTGAAATGTAAGGATGGTTTGTTCAAGGCAGACATATTTTAGATAGGATCATCCATTATTGGCCTTGCTCTATCATATTCTAAATTGCATCATATAGACCTAGAAAAATCATCCAAGGATATTTGGGACAATCTGAATAAACGTTTTGGAGCACAAGAAATTAATCCAAAAACTTCTTTGAAACTGTCTACAGATATCACTATGTCGAGTGACATAAATAATATGAGATCTCTTATCAAATAGTTAGTTGAGGTCAAAGCGACAATAGAGGAAGCTGATGCCAAAGCCATTATGCTAAACAATTTTCATTCTCAAAACAATAATGTAATCTTTACTCTAAGTCAACTACCTTCTCAAAACTTAGAAGATATGATCGCTACTCTTTTAGTTGAAGAAAACAGACCCACTGCAAGAGAGAGAGAAGGTTATCCTCCACTTGAGATGGCTTTTTACTCAATACACACTCAAAGAAAACCAACCAAAGACAAAGGGGGGATAATATGCTACTATTGCAAGAAAATAGGTCATACAAGTTGGAAGTGTAAATTTCAAGCCAATGATGTCCTTAAGGGTAAAGTCAAAGAAAAATCACATTAATCCGATGCAACCATTGTGGAAGAACCACCATATGATGAGAGTGGTGATGATCTTACTAAAGAAAGGGCCTTCTATGTGTTTTAATAAGTCAACATTTGAAGGAGGGAAGGGATCATATGTAGATACAAATCAACATGGATGGTTTCCCAGTTAATTTGGGAGTTTGTGGACCTCAAGAATTATTCAGGAGATATGCATGTTGGTTGTTGTCAAGTGATCTAATTTAGGAGATTGTAATTCAAGAGTTCAATGAGGTTGAATATACGAACTTGGGAGTTCAACTTGGAAGCTGCATATTTATGAGGGCTATGAAATAAATTGATGGAGCACTACTAGGAACTTGGGAGTTCAACTTGGAAGCTACATCTTTATGAGGGCTATGAAACAGATTGATGGAGTGATACTTGATTCAGGAATTGTTTTCAAAGAAAAAACTTTTGAAGCATATTTTATTTTGGTTCTGTTGTTTTAGTTTTTCAATTAGTGTGGTTTGTGTGTTTTTCTCTCAATAATGTAATCCTTAAGAGGGGTTGTTAGAATATAAGGATTATTATGTAATAAAGTCACATTGACTTTAAGATTTTGGGCTAATATTCACTTTATGTAAAGCAGTTTATCCCACATTCATAAGTGGAAATAACTCACCTAGTGAATATTAGTATATAAGGAGGTGAACTCAATTTTAATACATGCATCAGTTACTCATAATAAAATCTTGTGTTATTTTGTGTATCTCTTTTGTGATTTGGGATTTTATGTTTTTGTAATAATTGTCCAGTGGGACTGATTACGAGACAAGTCGGTAAAGCATCGAACCAATCGGTTTTTTACATCACAACCAAGGACCACCAAAACACTTTTTTTTTAAGAAAAAACAAACAAACACTTAAACTATAGAAGCACAATTCCTAACCCTAGGGCCCTACTAGAGCCTATTTGTTGATTTATTTTGGTTCAAGGATGTATTGCACTCGATGTAATTTTGGTTATATACACCCTTACTTGCTATATACATGAGAAAATTTGCATATTTTTGTATAGTGGTTTGGATTCATATGGATGCACATGAGGGTCCTCACACAAAGATGGGGGGCCTGTTAGATGCAATGCATGTTTTGCAAAACATGTTCTTGTTGTAGAATTCAACAACATGTACGCGTTTATTAAACATAATAATGGGAAATCCCGAGGCAGCCAAGTGGGATGCCACGAAGGATAGGAGAACAAAATGCGTACGCATTTTGGTTCTCTAAAACACATATGCATTTTAGTTCTCTAAAATGTGTACCTATTTTATGCATTTTAGAGAACCAAAACACATACACATTTTGTAAAGCATGCTTTATTTCCCAAATCAGACCCCTAACACCCCTCCCCAACCCCCTAACACCACCTATCCAACTCCCTAAGACCACCTCCCTAACCCCCTAACACCCCCTCTCCAACTCCCTAACACTCCCTCAACCCCCTAACACCCCCTCTCAAAATCCCTAACACCCTCCTACCCCTAATCACCCACACCCTCCACCTACCCTCATCTCTGCCCACAGGCTCCTAACACCCCTCCTTCATACTCTCTCTCTCTCTCTCTCTCTCTCTCTCTCTCTCTCACCCCTTTCCTCCTCTCCCTAACCCTTACTGACCACTTCTCTCACTCTCTTTCTCCCTTGATCCGCTAACCTCCAATATCCTAACACCCCATATGTCTCTACCTCTAACCCCTCAACCACCATCCTCTCTCTCTACCTCTAACCCCTCAACCACCACCCTCTCTCTCTACCTCTAACCCCTTGCT